>VYYJ01002822.1:0-19327 GCA_021029165.1 Cyphoderus albinus | reverse complement strand
AAAATGACGCAGAGGCAGAGAAATTCATACTTTTAATGCATACATAACACACTTCAATATGATTAAATCCTGTTTCCTTTGAAAGCTTTTCGACGTTAGTGAAGTAAGTAAGTATTAGTTCCAGAAAAAGTTCAGTGCCTCCTTTACCAGAGAGGTAGTTAACCAAAAAGATACTAAGTTGAGTTGAGAGAGAAAATTGACTGCGTAAGCATAAGCATAATATAGATATTGTAGTTGATAGGATCGTCGTTCATTATCACAATTGCATTGTTGTGTGAGAGTGTGTGTGCATGAAGGAGAAAAGTTGAGAAATTGAGAAGTTGGGACTTGGGAGGTTGAAGTTGAAGTGGAGAGAGAGTGAGTACCTAGAAATCATATTATTATACACACCACCATGAAATATTTTATCCGAGTTGACAGTTAAGTAACTCAATCTAGTTTTGTACTTTGTATTATTATACACGCTTTGCCTACGTGTTTTTTATTATGCTGAGAAGTGCTACTTGAATACATACGAACTGTAAAAGGTCCCCAGTTATCTGCTCACCCATAAAGATATGTAAAGATGGTCGTTGTCGTCTCCTTCTTACTTACTTAATGCTATCTCGGAATAAAAGAGAAAGTAAGGCGGAAAAGGAAGCAATTCATTTGGAGAAGAAACATGCGCTCCATTCCCCGAACGTCTATTATCTTTTTTCCTTACTTAAATGTACTCCTTTCTCTACTTTCTTCCGCCTTTCTAATGTGACCAATCAAAAGAGGCCTTAAAGCTTCATTTAACGTTATTATTGGAACCCTTCCCATCTTTTCTTGTTCACTTGCTTTAATCTGTCTCAACTTTCTCTTTCTCTCTCCCCAAGAATCCAAAAGAGTCACCATGAAACACAATAAAGCAAAAGGAGCGTCCTACTTTGCTATTGCAGGAGAATCTAAAGAAAAAGTAGAGTATAAAAATAAAAAGGAGAGAATTACTTTCGAACGATATGCATTTAGATAGGTACGTGAGAGAACAATGGCAATTGTAAAAGATTTACAGAATGACAAAACATTTTGCTGTGAGAAAGCAGCAGAAAGAGAGACAGAGGCTAGAGTAAAATTGTTATGGCTATGACACGACACGAACGACGATTCATACCGGGCCGTAGAAGAAGCCAACTGGAAGAAGAAAGGAAAAGAAAACAAACAAGGAGTCCATCCAACAATAACGAAAAGTGTGCAACGCAGAACGCAGCACAAGCCTGGTTTTCCTCATCTCGATAAGCCCTGCTCTCAACCCAACTCAGCTCAGTTCAGCTAAGTCGAGCTTGTAACTGCGTTGCCTTGAATAAGGAAGGCAATAATAAACAAGCTGACAGAAAGACCCTGTTTGGCTACAGCGTCCATTCTATTAAAGTTGCACAGAGATACAGAGAAGTGATACAGAAATAGGATAAGGATCCGGGAGAAGTGCTGCTCTGCCGCTGCTACTACAACTCGCTTTCTCCACCACTTCCATTTTCCCATCATAACAATATCCATTTCGCCTCTCTTCTCCTCTGAGAGAGAACAGAGCACGCAAAGCAAAGGCAAAGCACAGTTACTGATAATACGACCAGGAATCCATCGACGACAGTGAAGGAATGCATGCAATCTACTAAAACATACAATTTTTTGGGAACTGCTTTTTTGCTTCCTCTGCTCGCTGCTTTCCCACTTCGTTTCTATCCCTCTGTGATCATCATGGAAGAGCTCTTTAATGGAATGTGTATTTTAACTCTCACTCTTCCACCAAAGCGATATTCTTGTGTCGTGTTCGTGTCCTCAGCCCAGTCTTCTTGAGTTGTATCGCCTAAAAACTTATTGTGTAAGCAAATGGAAAGAAGAAAGCGAGAAAAAATGTAGCAAGCAAAACGGAGGAATGAGTTTGAGCGTGGACTATAATAAATGCTCCATGCAGATGGATATGAAATGTATTTAGGTACGTACGCATTGCATGACTCTCTCTGTGTGTGTTAACGTAAAGTCACAACAGAAAATCGATTTTCTCCCTCTTTTTTTCTCTCTCTCCTTTGCTGCTACTCTAACTCTGCTCAAGAGCTTTCCCATTTTCCATGTACACATGCATAATATGCATCTATCTACCTACCAGTTTTCATGTAAGAAAGCTTAACTTAGGTACATTTCTCGGTTTCATGTGGGAGCCTTGAAAAGCAGGAATAATAATAATAATAATTTTGATACTACAAGTGAATAGTAGTAGTAACTAAGTAAGTTTGAGTGAGAGTCCCCGTGCCTCCAGCTACAATATGAATGCAGTGTCCACAACATAACACAATGTGAGACTGAGACACGAACACATTCTGTGTAGAATGTCTGAAGGAGGCTTTTTGTTAAACGGCTACAAGCACTATTTGCTACTGCTGTAGGCCGTTATTAAAGGGAGGGTAAAAGGGAAAATTCCTTGAGTTTAGTTAACTTTCACACAGACTTAGACATTTATAGACACACACACATTGTCTCACACGAATACATATTAGCAACAGCCGTTGCACATGAAAGTAAAAAAAAGTTTCTACTCTTTATTTTTTCTTCTTTTCTAAACTCAACTTCATGGACAAACAATTTAGCTGAATATCGACGAAGTGAATGAAGGGTGCTGCTCTGATGGAATTGAAGCAAGAGAAGTTCGATTATTGTAACAATTGTGATAACGGTAAAATGGTGATTTCAGCGATGACGATGATTGTGGAATTCGATGTGCTTTCTATTGAAGTGACAGCGTTTTCGTTGCCACATTCTCTATTTATTAGTATTTTTCCTCCTATATTGACACAAGGGTCTGTGTAAACTGAAAGTTTGTTGTTATATGATGCGACGACATGTTAGTGTTATTATTACTATTATTATTAAACTTATACTTATTATTATTATTATATTAAATATATAGCGAACGACATGTGCAGAAGTGTGTAAATAGTTGAAGCCAAAAGCCATTATCGAGAGAGTGTGTTAAATGTCTCCCTGGCTGGTTTTGCCTGCCTGTTCCATTCGTAGAAGTTAGCCATGTTTTTTCTTTCGACGTCATGCTCGTGTTGCTCTTTTCTCGTCGTGTCCCGCTAAGCCTCCTCTTTTATTTCCTCCATCTCCACTTAGATTTTTTGCGATAGTGAGCACCAATAAAATTCCAATTGAACTGGCTCAGTGAGCACAATATCAGCCGAAATAACAATGACGGTCAATACTTGCCTTTCACGGTTATTATTTCTACGCTGTAAACGGAATAAAATTCAATTTTCAACTTGTTTGTTACTTGCTTGGACAAACAGAAAATAATACAAGAAATGAAGCAGAACCACTGGAGCGCACAAGGTCCAGCTCGTTCTTTTTTCTATGCTACTGCAATAACAAGGCAAAGCAATAACAATTTATTTTGTTTACTCAAACTGTCCGGAAAATAATTGCGACTGGGAATTTAATGAAATTATGCATGAATGTTTCCTTACCTCTGGAAGTTCATCTGGAACTTTGCCCATCCAGCTCATGGACAAAATAGTGCAGTCGCACTGAGCGTTGATCGACTTCTCGAAGTGGATATGCATTTTGCTTCTCCAAGATGTTGCGCACGTTTTTACCTTATCTTAATGAATATAAGTCCTTTCTCTACGTAAGTACGCAGTAGTCGTTGAAGGGCTCATACAGACGCACTGGAGAGATTCCTTTCCTCGATCTTCCACATTTCATGTCATTTCTATGACGTATCTGTTTTTTTGCACAACTTTTTCCGTGTCTGTCAGAATTATCAAGATTTCAGTAGGAGTCCCTTTCCCACTAAACTTGCCTAACTTTCCCAAGTGTCATTTTGAGAACAATAAAATATGAACAATGACGTGCCGACAACTCACATCTCACAGCATCGTTCGTTGCAACGGAAAATAATAAATATGATACTGTTCTTTTCTAACTGAATAACGTTCCACTACTATTGCCTACACTATTCTTCTCGTGACATTTTCCAAGAGTCTGGTTGTTTCCGTCACATGTACCTATGCAAGAAGATAAGTGGCGCTTAGTAGCACTTTGTAGATTGGAATGAGAATTGCTTCCAGACAAACTTCATAGTGTGTTCGCAGAAGCAGAGCACGTGAAAAGGAAGAAAAGAGGACTCGTCGTCGTCATTGTCATCGTCATCTTCATTTCATTTCATTTCATGTCACGGTCACGTCAAACAAAGGGAAAGTCACATCTAGAATAGTTCCACTACTCTTGCCACTTGTGCAGTTCCAGTTGCTCTTCTTCCCGCTGCTACTTCTACAATCTCTGAAAGTGACATGGGACATGGTCGTTGAAGGTGACATCGTCAACATCCTTGCTGCACTTGGAGAGAATAAATAGAAGTGTTATGTTAGTACTTTATCACAATAAAATGTCATTGCACGAATGCTACTTTTTGCTCTTTTTTATTCTTGCTCGTATCAGCCGTATCCTACGCGCATTATCATTTTTTCCTCCGTTGAATTCATTATGAGAGAGAAGATCACGTTGATCACTGTCGCTCACTTCACTCCATTATCCATACATTCCAGCAGCATTCCAGCACTTTTTTTATTATGCTCATGATAATGATGCGCCCTCTTTATTTGGGACATTTATTTAATAAAATAACAGTGTTGGGGAATGTCTAGTATAAAAATAGCCTGATGCGAAAGGATGCAAACTAAGCAGATGGAGGCAGATGGAGAATGAAAGAGTGAGAAAAATATTGTTGAGGTGGATCGAGTGAAAATGTCGTTCCGGTCTGCCAACAGCATAAGTGGGTCAAGGCCTTATGCCCTTTTCCATTATTTTCTTTATTGCATTGCCAATTCTAGTACATAGAATGATGATGAGATGATATTCAGATTCTGTTGATGCTCCCTTTACTCATTACTCTTTACTGCAACAACCCAATCTTTTTTATCCTTCACTGAACAATTTGTTTCACGAAATGCTACAAATGCTGTTGTACAGTTAACTGCTGCAAAACGGTGGACACATCGCATCACGTCACATTGGATCGCAATCGCATCATTTCTGCCTTGTGGCTACACAAAGACTTGGCTCTTTTGCAGCGTACCCGCTTGAGTTTATTTTCGCCAACTCTTATTAATTTCATTCTTCCACTTTAGTTATCAACGTGTTCAGTATGCACAGCAGCACGCTTCACTTTGCTTTTACTTTTTTCTCGAAAAACATCAACGCTCAAACTCTCTGTTTTACATTCATGCTGTGGGACTTGAGCCCTTGTGGCTGTGTTGTTTGGTTTTGTTTTCTCCTACTTTCACTCACCACCGCATACATCGTATGTCTGACCCGCTCCTGCTACTTTCCGCTTCTCTACATATCACGTTATGTAAGTACTTAATGTGAAGTAATGCTACTTGGAGCCTCAGCCGGATTGTCTGAGTGGAGAGGAGAGTGTCCCTTGTGTAATGAGCTGAAAGAAGAAAAAGAAAAAAAGTCGCCTCGGTTCGCCTCTTCTCTTTCACTAAAAGTGGCCCATGCTTTGCTCCTGCCTAAAATCCTATATCGTCTCTTCTCTGGTTTCCACTATTTATGTTGCGAAAGACCAAAACAAAGAATGGAGATTTTTGTTTCATTTCACTTTACTCCATTTTGTATTCATTCCCTTTCCTCTTCGATTCATTCAAGCGAGCTAATCTCATTTTCAAGCTGCTTCTACGCTCTTTCACACACTCACTCACACATTCTCCCACAAAAATACACTTCTGTGTAGTGTACACATAAATTTTACTCTTCTTTTCATCCATTTCAGTTTACGTAATTGGATACAGAGAAAAAAAGCTGGGAACGAGGAATTCTAAAGAAAAGGGTAAACACCACTGAGCACTGAGCAGTGCTGAGGTAAACCTGAGCTACTTTAGTTTCTCCGCTGACCTTTGACTTTTCCTTTGTGTCCTACAATTTACGTATAATTAATACTAATGGATTCAGAGCCACGTAACGTGCCACTCGTATTTCTCAATGCTCATTAATGTTGCTGGGATGAGGATGGAGATGAAAACAAAAACTCGTTATAAAATTTTCTCCTCCCAGAAAAACTTACTTCGTTGGACTCTTCACACTTTCTTTTTCTCCAGTTCTTCAACCAACTAACTAACTACCAAGTATCTAACTACATTCCGTATTCCAGCTTCGTCAGTCAACATCATCTTCGTCTCTACTTTCCTAACAAGTTTTGACTCGCTCACATTACATTACATACATTACAATTCGCCATCATGATAATAAATTCTCTTTTAGTAGTCCAAAACATTTCTCCATATGATATTTTAGACCTTCTCCTCTATGAAGTACTAAAACTTTTTCTCGAGAAGAAGCGAAAGTTAAACCTGCCTGCAGCGCCTCCCGTCATTTCATATAAGTACATTAATAAAGTATTGTCAACCCTGCAACTGACTGACTGAAACTCCAACTCAAAGTGACTGGCTTGGGGACGAAGAGAAGCCAAACCGAAGCGATCCAACCGACCGACCTTGTTCTCAATTCTCAATATAATATCACTTTCTCATCTCCCAATGAAGCCAGAAAATGGAAGCCGCAGCAGCATCTTTTTCTCTTCTCACGCAAGAGTATCTTGGATGTGTAGCAGGAAAACAGGATGGAAAAAGGAAGCAAGCATTAAAGTACATCTGATATGATGGGTTGCTTGCTGAAGCAGAAAAACCAGAAAATAGATAGATTTTATTTCTCGTTTAAAAATTGCGAAGGCGAAGATAAAGTGCGGCGTCACCGTCGTATCTCGTCTTGCCCACATCATCATCCTCTCTCTCTCCCTATTTTTGCAAAACTATAAAATACCAGTCTTTTTCTTGAATCTTGCTTTTGGGATTTTTCTTCCTCTTCCAGCTCCTATGCTTGAAATATATTTCTCCTGACATCCGCAAAAAATCCTATTAGCTCCATCACATCACTACACTATCTTTTCCCTTTCCCCTGTTTCTGCCTTTCTCTTTGGTTGAACAGTATAAAAGTTACAGCATCGTTACAACACTTTTTCCCTTTCCTTGCTCCCATCTGCGCAATTTCTTTATTTTTTGCTGAAATCGGCAAAGACCAGAGCACGATGGATGATACCCCATTGGATGCACAAACCGTGCCACATGCAATAGTAACAATGATCGTTACTTCGTTGCCCTCTTCCTTATGTGATGTCATTACAATCCATTTTTGAAAAACTTTTATGAGTCTCCTCACTAGCTTTCACTGGGAAGCCGTATTTTGGTACGGTACCAGTTTTGGTGCTGCCTTTGCAGAAAGTGCTCAGTCTCAAATCTCAACTTGTGACAAAGGGCCGTTTTAAAAATAGAACTTGTAATCTAATCTCTGAAAAGATCTCTCGTGGCTTGCCAGCTTTCGTAAACTAAACCTCAGCAGATATTTTTCATTGACATCTCTAGATTTTTGACGGTTTCATGCCTTTTTAATAGCTGCAATTTGTAGCAGTTTAATGAGTGGAGATTATAGTTTATTACATTATATTACAGCATGAAAGAGAATGACTGACACTGACAGACACATGCTGATACTGATTTGGTATTATTGCTTTCCCAAAGTGCACAAAATTGGAACATAAAGCGAATTCCTGGTAGTTTCGCATCGTTGCTCATTATCAAGGATTATTTGAATATATCAACTTAGCAAGCTTTGCATTCTCATATGAAAAATGCTTAGTTGGACGATAAAAGGAATGAAAAGGTGGCAGAAAATTCTCTGAAATCGAAATAGATGCACAAAATTGACAGACTCTGTGTGAATGAAAGGAAGAGAGATTTCCAATTGAGATTACTTCTCTCTTCCTCTAACAATTCTTTTGAGCAACGCTTTCTCAAAGCACAAGAGGTTCGTTGAGTGAATGAAAGCAGATGTAGAGAGATATGGAATTCAGATAGCAGATGAAACGCCGCCTTCAACTCTTTTTCTATCTTTTTCATCGACAATCCATTCTATTAAGATTTTTTCTGTTGAAAAACTTTGCCAGTACAATAAATATGTACACATTCTTCTCCGCACTCTCCTTTTCAGCATTCCTTCATTTCTCTCTCTTTTCACTCTTTCGTCCTCCTTGGAAATTGAAACGAGTGAGTAGATGTGATGTGATAGATCTAAGGAATATAAAGTAATGGCTAAAAAGTGTTTATTTCGTCAAGAAATGGCACGACGAGAAAGTGTGGAGATGTGGAAGGAAAGGAAGTGGAGGAAAGGGCTGATCAAAACCGATCCAGAGAAAAGAAAAAAAAATTGGTGGCTTTCACTTTGTTGACGTGGATTAAAATCCTAGCAGTTTCTCTTCTCTTCTTTACACTCTCCCTTTTTTCTTCTTGTCTTCTACTGTTAAAAAGGCTTAGCTTGCATATCATATCATCTGCACAACTCATCTCATCTCTGAGTTGAATTGATCCAGCGATGTCGTTTAGTATTCACCAAAAGAAGACAAAAGCGAAGAAAAAAGCAATCTTAAAAAGAAAATGAGATTTCTGGAAGGAGTGAACGAGGACAACGGAACAGAAATTGAACAACAGCAACAAAAAATGACGGGATGCGACGTGATGTTAGGATGGATGTATGATTTCCACTTTTTTCTCCTTTGCTAACTAATCAGTACTGACAAAGAAAGGAGGCTCGCAACGAGAAGGAATTATAATGAAAATAGGTGGAGGTAATTATATTTTCTCTTCTCCACTTTACTCATCACATCGTGCTTTTACTGCATAACGAAGTTGAACTAAGTAAGCGTATGACAAAGAGAAAAGGGATGTGATTTGATGTGAAACTGACGGTGATGAAGATGAGAGCGATGGAATTATATTTTTGCAAGAAATTAAACTATCCGAAAGAAGGACAACAAACTTCGGTAGAGTGAATCTTGTGGTGTGGTATTCATCTTTTATATTATTATAGCCACTAAAAGATTTTACATGAAAAACTGTTGATAAAATGAAACACCTCCGAGAGCCTGACGATGAGCCATTTTGGTATTTTAGCTTGGTTTTTTAGAGCATGCTGGGGCTGGTCTGCGAAGTAAAAATGGATCCAGCCAGTTTTATGAAGAGATGAGTTGATGAGTATAATAAAATACTGGATTCTGCTTCTTGGAATCCGGCCATAAAAATGCTCTGAGAATACATATATTTTGTGAATGAATGGAACATACAAAGTATGGCTGTCTTCAGTGTGGTAATAATAAGAAACATGCACTAATACCGGCGACACACATTGTGAACCATGGATAATCAGGATATGCGCCATAACACAATCTAGTCTAATGTTTAGCATCGCGCAAAATGTCCTTAATGTAGAGCTTCAGTTTCATTTAAAATACAAAGAAATAGAGGAAAAGCATAGGAAATTGGAAGATCTGAGAGAAAGTGGAGACGTGTTTATTATATGCGCAGATAGGCAAAGGAAGCAACGAATGAGATGTAGACGAGGATGAACAAGATGAAAATGTGCATATGAATGAATGGAGAAGCCAAACTAGGAAAGAGAGAAAGGAAGCAGTGAACTGAAGCATGTTTCTTGTCGGTAGTAAAAAAAACTTCTTAAAAAAAGTAATTACTTTTTTGCATATTGTATGAATTATACCATGATCATGATGATGATATTGCAGCATTTGTTCTACGTAGATTCGACTCAACACCACATCATAACAGAATATTTTATAGTAGGCTATGTAATGTATAATACTTTATTATGCCCACGAAAATTGTGTATTTTTTGCAATATTTTTTATTGTGCCACATTTTTCGGTTAGCTTCAGCATCCGAGCAAAACTAAAATGGCATAATATTTCTTAATGGCAACAGCGACTCAGTAGAGATGATTAAAATAATCAGGCTAGTCCCTTTCCATGTTTTATTCCATTAGCTGTAAGTCCACTTCAGTTCCAGCACTGGAAAATGGAAGCTCAGATTTTTTAGTATGATTTCTCGAAATGCCTTTTTAATATAGTGCAAAGTGGCCTTGGCGAAAGGAATTTCCAGTTTGTACTTTAATATCTTTTATATTCATCATTTATTATTCTTGGAAACAGTCTACGAGACGAGCGGAGTGGAGCACTTAAGATTACTTCCAGTTCAAATTCTCGTTTGTTTTTTCTTTTCTATAATGACTTTTGCTCCCTACTCATACTTTTAACGAATAAAGCATTTTTTCTCAAAAGTTTAATCTGCTTCGTTAACCAATTGCTGAAGCCTCAAGGTAAAAGATAAGATTAGTGTGACTTGACGTAACGTAAGATAAACACTGGGTACGGTACAGCGCAGAGCGGATGGAGCGACAGCGGCTGCAGCAGTTCCATCATTTCTCTGTGGAAGTGTGCATGCAATGCTGGAGACTCTCTCGCGCAAGAAAGGACTGAATTGAGTCCTTTTTAAGGCAAGCAAAATTTTCAAGGTTACTACTGTAATAAGTCAACTTACCCAAGATTAATTTGCGCCAGAGATAAAGTGCAAGCAATTATCTTGATATTAATCAAATTTATTATTGGAACAGCGAATTAACGTTGTGACGTTCTGTAACACAACACGACTTGTGTTACATTAGTACACGGGAGACTAAATGCAACACCAATTTTAATACACACCAAAAAGTGTCACTAAATTATAAACTACATAATATATAGTGTGTCAGTAATCGTTAAGTCTCTATTTATATGTATTACAGAGTTAAACAATACGGTACATTTTTGCACATGAGTTTTGCTCAACTCAGCTTCAACTACCGCAACACTTTCACAGGATAGTTCTTCTGACAGTTAACCTAAAGCAACTTGGTTTGTTCTCAGATCGTCACCTCCGTACTGAAACAATTGCAGAGTTAAAGGTTCAACTATTTTTAAAACTGATTTCTGCGGTATGTAGTAGTATTTTTAGTAACTAGCAGGAATAGCGCACCACGACACAAAAAAAACTAGGAAATTGTAGAAAGGTATATTTTCCCCTGCCTTTTTATTTTCCCCGAACCGACCATCCGCCCATGTGTGCTCTTGTGCGGCTGGGTTACACTTCACCACTGGAGAAAGACAGGACGACGAAGTCTCCATTTTTACTTATGGAGCAGTAGCTGGTGATGCTCTGGTGCAAGCACGGCCTGAAAGCATAGCATGAGCATGGATGAAAGAAAAGAGAGAAACAGAGCAGAGACCAGCTCTCTTCACTGTAAGAAGAGAAAAGTGCTGCTGGAGAAAGGCAAGCTGACTGGAAGAGTGCATAGTGGAAAAAGCAGTCATTTCATACGTACAAGCGACGTAATCATTGCTGGAGTTGGAATTAGCGTTGGAACTTGGAATCGGCTGGAGAGAGCAGTGGTAGTGCTGCACTTGTGCCACACACACAACATACACACACGGAGCTTCAATATATGAAAAGCAGTACGTTAAGTCATAGTATTTCTATATACCTTGCGTTAAGTGTAATATATATGTTCCGTTTCCCGTTTATTGCACCATCGCCATCCATCGAAAATATATGGGAGCTGGAGCCTCCACAAGACGACGAAGAAGGAGGAAAAGGAGGATACCACCGAACCGCCGTTCTGTCGTTTCTTGAGATCCTATCTCATTTTCTTATTATTACAGCCATGTCTTTCGTTATATTTATATAAAAATACTAAACTAACCTCTTTTTCTCCATTTTTTGTCTCTTTATGAAAAAGTATTGGGTTATTCTAGCTTCTATGAACTTTCCCTTCTTCTACTGAGCAAACTGTCTCCCTCGTTCTTTCCCTTTTCTACTCTGAAAACTCACATCACCAGTCGCTTCTTTTCTAAACTAAACTAAATAAAGTTTTTTGTCCCTTTTCTTCAGTACATTGTAGATGAGTGAGAACAAAAATGTGTTTAAAAAAATTGAGCACATACATTTTTCAACAAAGAATTCCAATGCGAGCCACTTTCTTTCCGTCTAGTTCCATAAAAAAACTTAGGTATTTTAGTGTCAGATTGCAACTTCAATTTTTTCAACTGAATAAGAAGATGAAGAGGAAGCAGGAAAGAGCCGTATTTATTATTTCCCCATCGAAAGTCATTGGAAAAACGGAGTCTTTTGGAATCGAATTGCTTTCTATACTTTGCATGCCTACCCGCAATAAATAAAAGTGCTATCATTTGTGCGCGGTGTGAGTGTGCTACTTCTTCTTCGTGGTGGAATGCATAATTTTTCTTTTTTTGGCACGACAAGTAAGTCAGAGTAAAAGTGAAGCTTTTTTCCTGTTTCTCTTTTACGATAAGAGATAAAGAAAGCAAAAGCCTGGAGGAGGTCCACTCTGAGTTGCGTTGTTGTAGTGCATTTTCCCAGGCCCAGTCTTCAAATAATGCATTTTATTTAAGGAAAAGGAAAAAAGTAAATTAGAAAAAGACGGAGAAAAAAGCAGTAGAATGGAAAGGAAAAGTTTCCATTTTTGTTCAACTTTTCCCTAAATTAAACTCAGTAAGTAAATAAAAGCAGAGAAAATATTTGATTTTCAAAGAGGAAGTGGATGAGCGATGAACACCGTCGTCGGTAACCTCCTCACTCACTACATCAGAATACATAAGTAATAGAAGTTTCCCAGTGTGCGGTGATGACGATGCGATATGACGCAACAAACTAACAAGCAACGGTGTACAATCTCACTACTTCAGAGTTTCAACTTTTAGCTCCACGTTGTCTTTCGTAACGTAGCGTAATGAAAAGGAAGGAGAGAAAGAAAAATGAGAGTTAGTAAAAGGCAAAAGCAGGAAATCGGAAGAGGGGAGAGGAGAAAAGCATGACTGTGGTTGCAGTTGTATTATTATATAGTAGAGTGGAGCATGGAGCTCCGTCGTAGAGCAACGCAACCTGTAGTAAATAGAAGCAGTTGAAAGAAAAAAAAGGAGAGAAAAACCGACAAAAATGTTTCATTTTCATTTCTATCCCAGCTCGTCACTTGTTTCAATGTGGAATGAATAAAAGCATTTACAATGTTATCTTATGAAAAGGTGGGTGAGTGAGGAGCGAGGGAGAGAAACATTCGGAGTATCCTACGAGGTAAACTTAGGTAGTCGCAGTGGCTCAATTCAGAACATTATGATATGATACACCTTGGACTTGGACATAAGCAAAGTAAACTCAGTTCAGTCATCATCATGAAGCTACTGGAGAAGTGGAGAGTTGAAGTTCACCTCTGTTCTGTTCTGCCTGCCTGGAAAGCTTTTTCCTTTTATTTGTGTTGAAACTTGACTGTTTTTATTAACACGATGTATTCTCTATTTTATATGATATCTCTTTCCCCCTTCTCTCCTTCATTCTCCTTTCTTTTGCCAGAGGAGTAAAATAAAAATAAAATGTTGTAAGTTGTAGATGACTCGAACCAGATTCCCATTTAGTCAGGTTCAGGTTGGTTGTTACGAACAATTGTATCCATAATACTGATGAAGAAGGTGCACAGGGAACTCCGAGTCTCTCCTCTGCATAGAATTTCTTTTCTTGCTTTTCTGGGAGATATTTTGTGTCTCCAATGTTGCATTGCGATTGCACTTACCATTTACGTTTCTCCTAGGAGTTTCAACTAGGAGAACAAGATAAGGGCGAGCTTAACTTCCAAAGTTCTTCTTTGCGCAGAGATAAGTAGAGAAAAGAAAGATGGTCGTCATCTCGGATTCAGATGAAGCAGAAAATGCAAAGAAATGGGGTCTGGTCTGAAAAATAAACTGACATGAGGATGAAATGGGGAAAATAAAAATGGGAGTGGGTGGTGTGCGGTGAAGAGCCTCTACGAGTTCAAGGCACACCAAGGCAGTGGGTGTCTGTGTTGTGTGTAAAATGGTAATGAATGTGTAATATCGGCATACGGCAGATGAGACATTGCAAAAACCGACACAAGAAATGGATATGGATGATAGAGGAAATTAGACGCTTTCTAGACTTATCCTCAGTTCAACTGAACTGAACCGTAGAAAAGGACGGATGGAAATGATATGGAAAATGAATGTGGTCTGCAGCCTCAGACTTTCAGAGTGCGTGTGACTGATGCTGACAAAGATAATCTTGGCTTTTATACATTTCTAGTAGACACTTTATAGTTTATATCTTACCTACAGAAATGTATCTACCCAAAAAATGTGTCTGTATTTATGAAGCACGGCTGGCACAAAATGCATATTCACAGAAGAAAGTAAAATTTTGAATGTTAAAATAAACTTTCCATCCTCTGTGTGCTGCATAGTGTGCATAGTCCTATTACTGGAGTTCTAGTAGGAATGAATCTCACATTTTTTTATTATGCAAGCAACCAAAATGCACCTTTATAAAGAGAGAATGCGGTGCACTGAACTTGGTTCTATTTTTCATACATTATAATTCTTTTGCCTGGAATTTTCATTTTAGTTGTTTTGCTGGAGCATTTTGATGTATTTCCCCCTGATGTTCGCTATGCCTTTTCAGTCTGCATCTTAACGATAAAAACTTTTCAATGATGAATGAGTCAAGGTGAACTTTAAAAAGTTTTTTTTCTTTTCACTGTAGTCAAGTCAAACAGAATTAAAAAGTATGAAGCCTCAAGGTGTCGTGAAGTGAACTGGAAACCGAGATTTGAGAATTTTTCCAGGAAGGAGAGGCGAAAAAAGGAAGAAAGACCGATGCAAGGGAAAGCCAAAAGTTGGCATTTGGTCCACAGAGATTTGCTGTCTTGAAAGTGCAGCTCAACGAAAAGAATGAATTACGCAGAGAGTTGAGTTGTAATATGAATGACGCAGGGAGAAGTGAGAAATATTAAGTGAAATTGGCGCTGCGTGACACTCAACGTTATAATACTATTATTATTATTATTATTATGGAAGTACGTTTTAATAATAATAAGTACAAAAGGTAGAGAATGAATGAAGAGAGGAAGTTTCTACATTTTAGTGTGGGTGGGCCAAAATACTACTGCTTACGCTAACTGCACCTATCCCTGGTTCGCTTTGTGGCTTTGAATTTTCACTCGTTATTGTTCTGTAACGAATGGATTTTCTATTATGCACATTACGTAGCTTACGTAATTAACGGTTGCTGTTGTATTGTCGTAACTTCTTCATGGGTCGGCCGTCTGAAGTTCATTTTGTGGACATTGTGATATGATTTAATGGAATGAATGTGGAACATGCTTCCGCGACCCTTTCGTTCGCTTTCTATTATTCGTGGAAAATCGATACAGATTTCTTATTAGCTGCTTCAATAACTCACTCTTTAACTGCTGCTCTCCTAATCTAACAATGCGTTATATTATTACTTCCCTGACTTTCATGCTGTTGGGATAGTTGGGAACACCGAGCCCGAGCTCATCACCGTACCTAATCAAGTTTAGAACACTTACTTTCCATACCTACCTATTATCATTATTCTCTGCTACTTACTCCTTACTTAAACACGCTCACTCACATCGATCATCCGTTCTAGACAAAAGAGGTAGAGGAACTTTATTGGTAAACTCTACAGAATGTACAGTTTTATTATATTCCGTTTAAAGGGTTTTAAACGGACAAGACATAACAATGGGTCCTATAACTGCATGTCAATTTTTATCCATGAACCAAGATTTAGTATTATGCTGTTATGAAACTTCGTAATCACAAACTAACGACCAAAAAGTAACATTTCGTAAAAGAGATTGCTTTGAAAATCAAGTCATGAATTTAATTTTCAATTACAAAACAACTCAATCAGTCTATATTTATTTACACTAGTTAAAATTATTGAATTCAATGAAATTGTGCCTTTGACTTTAGGCACTATGTACTTGATACTTCAAATCCTGATTTAAATAGCATCAAATCACACATAATATGATTCACATTTATCGAATTGAAATTACAAGAGTCACACCAGAGTAGGGATTACAAGCTTGACGCATCTTTTGTTTTAAATAGAGCAACGAAAGGAAGCTTCCGCCCGCCTCTTGAAATCTTTATTTTTAAAATGCGAAGACATAAGATGTGGAAATATAAATTGCGAATTAAAAATAGTTCTTAACTCTAATCATCTTCTTCGTCCAGATCCTCATCCTCTATATCTAAATCTTCTAAGTCTTCGAACAGACTTTCATCTATGGGCACAGTATCATCTCCTATAAAGAACATCAAATCAATTAATTTTGTTACTCAATGCAACGAAATTGAATGTTTTAGAGTATGGAAATCAAAGGTATTAAGTATTTTTATAAATTACCTTCATCAAACGTAAGGTCTGAATCATTAAGTGTTTTATCACAAAGAAAAAGTTCTCTCCCTGTTAACTTCTTATTCACCGACTCTTTCTCTTTAGAGTCAATCTCCTTCCTTTTCAGGGCCATCTCAGCATCAAACTTCGACTTCCACTCGATAAATGTCTGAATTGTTACACGAGTCCCCTCAAAGCGTTTCTGCAATTAATCACATCATTATTGTCATATTTTTTATATACCCAAGGAAGGTGTCGAAGTAGTTAGTAGTAAATTGATATTTAAATACCTGTTCTGCCTCCTCCTCTGCTAGCCTTTTCTTCTCCTCCTCCTCTTCTTTCTCTTTAACTGAGTTGTCCCACCTTTCGTTTAACCACTCCATTGCCACCGAGACTAAAGTAAAAATCATCGCCATGCCCGTATTTTCTTCAGCCTGGAAAGAATATTTCAATTCATTATTTGAACGCCATGAAATTCCGCAAGTTGCACAGTTTTATTAACTCTTTATAACCGACTATTAACTCCTTTTGAATCACTAATAAACCTGTTTGACCCAATAATAAACCATAATAACTCATGAGTCATTTCACCTGTTGTGATAAAACTGGAAGTAAATCTTCACATTCTTCTGGTTCCAAGTTGGTCTGTTCATCTTCCTCAGCGGGTACAATTTCAATAATTGGAACTTCCTCGGGATACTTTGGCGTAAATGTGAACTTGAGTAAGGCGGTGTACCCTTCACCCGTGTCTTCGAACTCGGTTGTTTTCGCACTTATTGTAAACGCGGCCGGGTCTTCACTCAAAACTATAAATAGAAAACATTTAAACATTAAACATTTAATGATTTACATGAAATTGCACGAGTGGATCTGACTGAATAGTTGCCGTTGATGAAATACAACAAAACGAAACTTATTTAGACTAACTGGTAAATTCTGATGGATAAATCGCCTCCAGTGCCTCCAGCTCACTTCGCTGTTCCTCAGAGTAATCCATGGCTCCAATAAGTCAGTGTACGGCTTTGATTACCTGATTTGATTTAGATTTATTAGTGATCGAGTAATTTACGTCAAATTACTTCAATTAATGTCACTACAACTTTATCACAGCTGACAAGCCAGCTGGGCTGGGGATGTGACAAAATATTTCGATTCGATTTCGAGTTCCAGTCAGTTCCAGCTTGCAACGCAAACAAGGACTTTTGATCATTTGAAATTAAACTATTTTAACTATTTTATTTGATTTATGAATGAACATATGAGAAAGAGAAAACTTGCCACTTATACTTGCTGTGCTTATAAATGCAGCTGAGATTTTTTAGACACGTTCTCAAAACACCGAGTGGGCTCAATCAAACACTCACTCAGGCGATTCAATTTTTGATCTGCTGTGTGTGATGGTATTTCATATTTACATTGCATCTTGCAATTTGCATGGTAAACCAATACTTCCGTGCGTATCAAGTTGCCCCATATTTACACTAACACGTTTTTAGTGTGGTGGGGTGACGCGATGCTAAATGCTTTGGCTGAGGGCATTGAATTCAAGGGAAAAGTTGATCCGTTGAAATACATGCACTGGATTCTCCCATGTCCATAATACTATACGCGTAAACCTCTCTATAATATATTTAATCATAATTTCATCTTTTCATCACGAATAAAGAATTGATTGTACATTGTGCTTTTGTGGTGATATAAAAAGTCTTCTCATTCAAGTTTGCAGGATTTTACAAGATGAAACATGTTCTAACTTCTAAAAGTGAACACAATCACGTTATCCATTATCGTTACAACTTTGTCAGGAGTAAAATAGATAATGTGTTAGCCTAATTTACGAACCTAAAACCCATTAAAATACTTCAGATTCATCTGGAATGTGGAACAGTAAAGAGTGAAGTGAGGAATTAATTATTAGAAGCACAATAGCACAAACAATTAATTTAATCGTTAATCGTTTAAAAAAAGTTAGTGATGGCTGAGACGGGGACGACGGGGTCGGGTTACATGACGGACGACATCGACTCCCTGGAAATCTCCAGTGACGAGTGCCTCTCTCCCCCTATTCCTCCCGTTCGTCAACGACGAAACGCAATTTTTGAAAGAAGAGACCCTCCTTCCGCCGTCAGTGAAAATGACGATGACCGTTTCTATCAAGACGAATTTGAAGTGGCGTCGGTGTCAGATATTAATGACAACCCGATTGAGGACGCCAACTCCACATCAGCTGCGGATGATGAAGAAGTGCGTAACAAAATAGCATTTCTGAATTCGCATCTTTTGTGTGGACATTTCACTAAAATTATTTGTTAAAACAGATATCACCTACACCAACACAAACACCTTCCTCTTTAAAACGTCCTTTGGATGATAGTTCAGATGGACCGGATAATAATTTTGCGGATAATGAAACGCTTCGAAGTGAAGGAGAGTCGTCGGACGAAACACACGTCTCGGTCCAGGGATTGTCAACGGATTCTGAGATTTCAGAGAAAGATAAGTGGTTTTGTAGTCAATGCAATGCAAAGTCAATGCCCTATTTCCGATATTGTCTGCGATGCTTCAAAGTAAGTTACAACTCGTCATTCAACAATAATTAAAAATTCTAATTTAGAATAAAACAATAACTTTTTGAATACATTAATTTTTATTTATCACACTATCAATCACACTAATCACAAATATACCTTTAGATTCGTCGCGATTGGCTTCCGAGGCGACCTCGATCTCGAAGATTGAAAAGGAGGAAATTACAGTCGCGGTCGCCACACTCACAGTCACAGTCACAATCTCAAAGATCAACTGCATCCTCTGTATCAACTGTAACTTCAAGCCAGTTTTCGACGAGTTCCTCTCAAAACCAGTCGACGAGTTCCTCTCAATCCCAGTCGACAAGTTCCTCTCAATCCCAGTCGACAAGTTCCTCTCAATCCCAGTCGACGAGTTCCTCTCAATCCCAGTCGACGAGTTCCTCTCAATCCCAGTCGACGAATTTCTCTCAGTCCCAATCGACGAATTCCTCTCAATCCCAGTCTCAGCTAAGTCTCAACCTCTCAACCCCAGTCTCAGAGGATACCGACGATCCTGACCTTTTGAAACCCTCGAAGAAAGAAAAAGAAATTAACCAACACTCTATG
>VYYJ01002821.1:0-19333 GCA_021029165.1 Cyphoderus albinus | reverse complement strand
CGCTGCCAAACACACTGCCACGCTGCCAAACAGCCCAGTTTAATGGGTATCGAACGACAAGTCTTGTAAGTTGGCCCATTTTGTATTTGTAAGTTTGTAGAGCAATTTTACTTGCATTCAGGCCCTATCATGATCATGTTCAACACTCCGTAATGAGGGGCCCTTTTCAGGTCTTAATACATGAGATAGCGCTATATATGATATACTATTTTGAAGCCGAGACATCAGGGCATCTCTGGGAAAAAGTCTGGAGTTAGCCTATTTTTTTATTTTCGAACAAATCGGGCCGCGATATCGGGAGAATACAGTGCAGGAATCTACAGTATCTAAAGGTATCATGTTAAATATAACAAGGTGCTAATTTGAAAATTTTAGCCGCTGGGCATTGGCCGCTAACTTGGAGATTTTGGCCGCGGGCCGCTAACTTGTACCACATACCTTCCAGTAGTCACATTATTTGAGTACAAACAGGTTGAATATAATTCTGCATTAACATATTTAGAAGCATGATTTTACGATACAGTTTTGCATTAAAACTGACACAGATTACTGTATGGCAGAGTTTTCGGCAGTGTGTTTTTATGGCAGTGTGGCAGTGTGTTTGGCAGCGTGGCAGTGTGTTTGGCAGCGTCGCAGCGTGTTTGGCAGTGTGTTTTTGTGGCAGTGTGGCTGCGTGTTTGGCAGTGTGTTTATGTGGCAGCGTGTTTGGCAGTGTGTTTATGTGGCAGCGTGGCAGTGTGGCAGCCTATATATATGATTTAATAGTAACATGTAACAACTTCGCGCGTTAACCCAATTTAAAAGTAGATGTTAAAAATAAACTCGAGTCGAAGCTTTCGACGCCACCTAGAAGAACATAATGATATCACGCGTCTATTACTTCTAAGGTACCTTACGAAACGGTGCGCTGTTTCATGTGTTCAATTGGATTGAAATTATTGAAACTATTATAAACTTTCCGAAATGAAATAAAAATGAATTAATTTCATTACATCAGCTTCAACTTCCTCCACTTTTCAGCTTTCAAAATGTTGTAAAAGCGGACTGTTCGCTACATGTAATTGTCAGAAAATTTGCCGATATAACTAAATCATGGATTTTTATAGCCTGATCTGGTTTGCATAAGTTTTTACAATTTGGTTTTGTTGCTTTAAGGCAAACAAAAATGTTGGCGACTGGTGACCATATGCTGACTGATAATCTTCCATTTTACAATTAAGTAATTACTATCAACTGGATAGGATTTCAAGCAGTTTAACTGAAACTGTAGTTTTGTTCGGAATTAGCGACTCAAAAATGAATAGATAACCTATTTTTTGGTTACTTAGAGTATCTTTCATTTTTTGATGCTTTGGTAGTGTCTCTGGAATAAAATCGAGCAACAATAATTTTCACTATTCCACTGCGTGTCGCATTGTTGAAATACATATTTCTTTTATTTCTTAAAACAAATTCCTACAACTTTTGTGACCTTAGAGCAATTAAAGTAGTGCCATTACTACAAAAATTATCATATAAATCAATCAAATCTTAAATACCAATTAGTGACACACATATTGTTGAAAATTAAGTCGACGTTCGAGAAACATATTCAACCCATATAGCACCAAAAATCTCGAAAAACGAAAAGCATCATCTGAATGAGTATTTTTTTGCTCTTTTAAGTGGTACATGCCTTGTTAGACCGGCCTCAAGGCCTAAGGTATGACATTTTCGGTTTGGCCCTTTGGGGTTTTTGTGGACCCCACCTAAAGTAATAAGGAATGGTTTATTTCCCTTAAAACTAATGCCTCCATTCATTCTCGTTTTTTTCACCGTTGCGTCTAATACTTGAGTAAAATTGATTAATAATAATAATATAGTAATAATTGTGTTTCTTGACGAAAACCAGTAAACGAACAAAAATTAAATGTGATTATTGTGATTGTTTTGCGGACGCAAACAGATTTTTTGCTCAAGATTTACTAAAGTAGAAAACACTACTTATGTCTATGTCACAATGATATTACTTTGAAACGCATCTAAATCAAACCAACATGTTAATGACGATTAAATAATTTTCATGCAGTAGGACTGTTTACAATATATGAGCGTTCCGAGAAATGTTTCTCCAGTAATCATTTATAGATTTTTCCGAGTGAGCTAAATGAAAAAGAAATGTAATTTTCAGTTATTGAATTATAGCTTATATTTTACACTTTAATTGTATCACTGCGTAAGTATTAAATTACACTCTTATATCGAATCGACTTTACAATATTGATGCTAAAACTGGAATACCCAACAAATGGAAGTTAAGTTAATTTCTTATTTGAATAAGTTGGATAATTAAGATTTAGCTGCGACATTATGTACACTGAAAATAAGTCATGCATACCATCTAATACTTTAAATGACACCTTTTTGGTATATCTTTTATAATCTGGCGTTGTAGTCTTACGCCTCACCAGTCTAATAATGTAATCATTTTCCTGGACGGATTTTATATTTTATGCATGTATGTATGTTTTGGCACATAACTTTTTAACTTGTTCAAAATGTGTCAAAAACAAGTTTTTCAACGTTAGCACAGCACAAGGTGATAACGCTGTTGCCAGACGTATTTACCCGTCGTACTGAAACCAAGTCTTTAATGATCATGTTATAAATATAAGATACGCGTTCAATATTTTCAATTATTTTGCAATTTCCGCAAACAGCATTAGGTACTTAGTTCACACTCAGTTTATCAGCGTCAAAAAAGAAACAGACAGTTCATAGAGTTCGATCAGTCAGTTACTCATGTCAGAGTAATTGCTTTTTGGCTAGGACAAGGTGAAAGTACGAGCTTTAAAAAATAGCTCAGCGAGGCATCTGTTTCGAAACACGATACAATCTCCAATGTCGTTGGGGTATTTTTTGGGACCGAGGTTGATAAAAATTGGGACTAGTTTATTATCCTTTATTATGTTTCGGCATCACATTCACCGTGCTAAATTAAACACAATTCATTAATATGTTTGAAGTTCAGTATTTGTGAAAATAAAAATACCACGATCAGACACAAGTTGTACGCGCACTATATACAATACAAGGGCAAACAACATCGTCATATGGCAAACCTCAATATAGTTGATGAAACCGTCAACTACCAACCTACATTGTTTGTAATAGTCATGAAATAATATTGAATTGAGAAACCCACCGTTTTTTTAATTCACCCTCGGGTTTCTTCGATTACATTCCATTACCAGATAATAAGAGAAATGACGAGGTTCTCCAAAATTGGCTATTTTGCAATGAATTAGTATTTATTAAAGAACACTAGCTTTTGCAAGATTAATTAATCTGACTTAAAGGGTGGCGCAAAAACAAGTAACACAGCGGATTTTTCGATGAGTTATCTTTTAAAAATCTCTGGAACAACGGTGCGACGTTATGTCTTATGTCAACCATGGGAAAGCGTAACTTCCACTCTACCTCAGAAACACTTTTGAGCCCCCAAAATTTTGAAAAAGTGAAGAAATTCTGTCAAATGTTGGAAAAGAGCTTTTAAAAGAAATGAAGGGTAAAGAAATGAGGTCACATATTCACGGGACAGATGAATTTTAGTCGGAACTTTTTGCCAATCGAAACCCACATACCATTAGATGTTACACTGCAAATATGGAGAATGGTCTTCCAGTAGTTTGCCCAAAAATACACCTCTAAACTATGGTTACCGAAGGGTTCCGCTCACGTGGCGTCACCAAACTACATGCAGTTGAAGACCGCGTTTCTGGACAGTCAACTACATGGGCAAAATCCTACCAATTTGTATTGAGGCAATGAAGTATCGAAGACTTCTCCCAAGTCCAAGAAAAGTTATTTTTATGCAAGATTGCGCCACGCCACAAATGTCAAAGGTAACGCTTCATTTTCTGGAGTGCCAGAATTTCCAGTACTGTCACAAAGATGTTCGGGCCGGAAACAGTCCAGACTTCGACCCAATTGATAATGTGTGGCCTTTTCTGTCGGAAAAAGTTAAAGAGGCGTTAATTCTGACAACCATGCAGTAACTTTTAGCAAATCTACAAAAATCGAGGAAAAATCTTCCAGTGACGACCTTGGAAAACTTAGTGCAGTCACTGCCTCGTAGAGTAGAGGAAGCCAACCTAAATGTATTTCGAACAACTATATTTTAATCTCATTTGTGTGCCAATTTTTGTTACTCTACGTTGTCCCTGCTACGAATAATAAACCCTTGAAATTTTTATGCAAAACTGTGTTACTTTCTTTAGCGCCACTCTTTACCTTCTTATTGCCAACCCTTTGTTTGTTTTGTTTTGTAACAACAGTACAATTATTGACGAAATCCTAAATTATTTAATCAAAATGTATTTTCTTAATGATGAATCGGATCAGTTCTGATCACTCTCGATTTAATATATTTCAGTTGTAACGATAGTTCATGCTCTAAATACAAACCTTATCTCCTTCAACATTGTAGAACTAATTACTAAATGATTAATCATATGCAGAAGCATGAAACCAGACAGACGCTTATACCTTTCTTAACAATTACACCACCGACGAAGCAAAAATTTCTGAACGGTTTTCAACTTCTATTATCAAACAAATGCATGCGCCTGGCTTTTAGAAATATTACCACATTGTCAAATTGTTCAGGAAGCACCGAAAAATTCGGTCATCAACAATTTCTTGACAAATGAAAAACTGACGAGTAACAATCTAATTGAAGGAACACTCTAACGATGCGATTAGTTTGGTGCTCACTCAAAAAATCCAACATGATAGAGTGAAATTTCGAAACTAACCGCCTTCCGAACAATTGCGCTCTCCCAATAATCCGCACCCTTCAGTTTTCAAAAGAATTCAGCTTCTGAATAATTGCAACGTTCAACGTTTTGCCTCCCGTGCAATGCAAACAAGATTATCGAATTCCTGGCGATTATTTCAAACATCGCGAATTTTGGATACGCAGGTCACAAGATTTTAAACCTTGAGCACCACAGCGATACCATATTTTTAAAAACAAAAATAATTGTGACCACAATATCATCTCATGTTTTGTGAAAACCTACGCCAAGGTTATTGAAAGTGAGATCAGTGGTTGGAAAAAGCTTATTTCATTTATGAGCATGCTTGATTGTGTCGTGAATTTCATTAAATGATTTGATATCTTAATTGAACTTCAAAATAGGTAAGAAATCATTTTTAAATTGGCTTTTACCTTAGTAAGCTCCATGAAACCCATTGCTTTGTTGTACCTGATGTGCCATTGAAATTAATTTCTGCTCCAAAACTTGTATCAATTAACGACAGAGACAAATATTCACTTTTAATTCGGGTATATGACCATCCTCACATCAATACTTTAATTGTTAGTCAGTTCACTTAATTATAAGGTATAGGCACGGGAAATACAAGTCACAGCCTTTTCTGCACTGACAATAATGCATGTATTACAAAATCATTACAAAAAGAAAACTCTAAGAAAACTGCATTTTAGTCTAGCTTACTAACACATCAACTCATTTTTAACAATGAGACCTGTTTCGTTTGCACTTGCTCACATCAGACAGAACTAAATAACAGTCTGGAACTCTTTTGTCCGAATGCATAGATGTACAATACGACACAGAAACTTACTACATCAAAAGATGCTGCATTCTTGAAACCATATTTTTTGAAGCTCGATAAATATAATTAAATTACATACCTCGTTTTTCTCAAAACAAATGATTCATTAAATTAGTTACCTCATTTCAAATTCAATAGGACAGCTCCATTGTTAGTACATATGACTCCTAAGTTTGACAATTAGCTTCAAAAATAGTTTACTGTCAGAAAACCTGTTCTATCCACTTAAGGAAACGTGATGGAAAACAACTCTAAACGCACCGTTTAGGGGTATGTCTATTAGAATTGCCGCCGGTTCGGGTCCTTTCGGATTTGATTTTTTAGATCTGAACCGACCCGAACCGACCCGAAATCTCAATCATTAACGTAATGTGTTATTCGCTATTAGTTGTCTGTATGTTGGTGATTTTAGGGTAGGAATAAAACTTTTTGCAATTTTGGCGTCACTCTTTCAATTTTTGCCTAAATAAGCGGAACGAAACAGAAGGTCTGGTATCTTACATAAGTTAATCCTTATATTATGCAGAAACTTAAATGATGCATTTTATGCTCCTATTTTTGGCAAAAAGATTGTCCACTCTTAAGAAACCAATTATACCATGCATTAACATACCACATAACATACATTAATTAACCTGAATAAACATTATTGGAACAGACACTTTCTGGTCGGTTCGTGTCGGATTTCGGGTATAAGACCCGAAACAATCCTAATATCTATCTGTTTGTGAAATGTGACACTGAAAAGAAGTATACCAATCATCAACAAACATAATAATCGACTGTTAAAAGTTGAAAAAAGGCGTGTGACAAAAATTCATTAAAAATAAAGCACAACATTTCAAAGTTTAAGAAACAATTATTCCACCATATCTGGTAATATATAGCTGGGTTTAAATAACGGGACCACATACAATAATTTCAAAACTAATGTTTGCTTTCACTTTTATTTTGTCCTTGCTTCGTGTTACTGTAAATACAGAGCGAATGAAATTTTTTTCAATTGAGTTGATGAAAGCAGAAACCGAGATAATGGGGAAAACGCTTTGACGCACCTGTGTGTGGTGAAAATATATTTAAACAATTTGTGGTTTGTACTAGTCTGTAGCTTTCCCCAATCCCCATTGTTAGATTTGCATAAAGAAGATTCGGGCTATCAGACTTAACTCAATTTGCAAATTATTCATTCTGACTGAAATACATTTATTTTCCAAATATTCCATACTCCCTCGCGAACTAATTTTGAGCTTCCGCTAACTTTCCCTGTAAAACTGACAAAAGGATATTTATTTTGACTCAGCTTTCTATTTCCCCGCTCTTAAATCAATATTGAGTGTTTTGGGGAAAACCGAAAATTAATCAAAGCATAGTATAGGGACTCGTTTCATAGATTAGATTCCGCGACTTTGTTTTGTTAATTAACTTTTTATAATTAAACTTAATCAAACCTTGTAATGAGATGAGATAATAATGATAGCGGAAATAAAGATTCGTTTGATGTATAATTTTTGACAGTGCTACCAAAACATCTCAATGATAAGAAAACCGGAATTTGTTCCAAACTTTATGCGATTCCGTGAGAGCAGGACAGAAACCATCAAACCTTTTGCCCGCCGGACATTAACCATTCCACCTTACCCCGCTTACACTTTTACCCGCCTAGATTTTCACAAGCATTTTCGTGTGGCAAAACCACAATGCCACGACGTTCAGCACATAACCACAACCTCAAGCCACTGAAAAGTATTCAACCATACTAACCACAGTCGAAAATACCAATGTAAGGAACAAAAAGGAAAGGCAAAAGACACTTTGGAATCACAGAAACAATTTGAGCTCACACCCTCTTCAGTATTCGCCGAGCGTACTCAGTAACCAAACGTCACTCCGAAATCACTTAAGCAACTTTAAGACTTTAGGATTTTAGAACTAGAACTTTAGGACTTTTATATTGGAATTTTATCTGTCATTCCATACAGACAGACATCATAAGATAAATTATACGGCCATGACGATGAGTGAAAGTGGAGACAATGGAGTTATTAATCTGTAAGTAAAAATGTTTCTCTGTCAAAAAGACAACATTTGATGCTTTAAAGCAAACGATAACTTTTTAAGCGTTTCTGTAAATGCGCTTATGTATTGAACTAAATCTAAAACTATTATATGACTAATAGCGCGGTCAATAAATAAAGTTTAGTTTACTAATTTAGTTAAGTTAATTTAGTAGGTCATTATAAAATATAATATGGACACATCATACATACCTTACGTACCAGCTACCAGAATCATCAAAAAAATTAAACAAGAAAAAGGGAGATTAATAAATAGTAAGTCTAACTTGTAGAAAGGGAGCAAATTAATTAAAATAATTAAATTAACATATGTTACTTCTACAACTGTAAAATTATAATTGTAAGGCAAATCGCTGTGAATTTCGAAATATATACGTTTTAGAAACCAACATGAAAGTAAAAGGTTTTTGTGCATCATTGAAAAAATATTTTTAAACGTTATTTTATTCGAAATGCTCTGATCATAATTTTTAATACAAGGCTTTCCCTTCACTGACTCACTACACCAGAATGCCACAGAAAAAAACGCCAGCTGGAGCATGGATGCCAAATACAACAGAAAACTGAAGCGAGGGTAAAATAGAAAACACAAAGTCTAAAGTCAAGTCACCTGCTTTTTGAGTTATCGCTTTTCCGTACTATTCTTGTTGTGTGCCGTTGATCGCCCCAAGATTTTATAAATTACGTCCGCTTTGAAAGTGTCGCAATCCAAAAAAATATAAGGTGATATGATTCTCACTTAACAACTTGAGTAAGTGTTGTAATCTAGTATTTGTTTACACTGCTTCCACATTAAATTGCATTGACTTCTGCTCACTTTTAACCACACTCAATAAATTTAATTCAGAACCGTTTGAAAGTAATAACTTATTTGATTACATAGATAATGTATTTACTTTAGTATTTGTTTCTCTTTACAACTTCACCCCTCATCAATTTTCATTGACTTTATCCGCACTTCACAAACATATTTAAACCGTGTCTATGTATTTCGTCCATAAAGATAAAAGTCACTGTTGGGAAATTTAAACCTTTTCAATTTTATTTTTTGTCGGAAGAAGAAACAAACTACTATCGTTTAACAACATTCAATTCGATATTATGCAAACAAATCGTGGTTTGTATGGAATCAAAAATCAGTTTGATTTTGACTACATCCCACATCATTTATAAAACGTTTTGCTTACTGCTTCGCTCATTCATGTTAAAATGTGTTCATTAATACAAAGTAACACCACGAGCTATTTTCTCGTCTTGTAATAATTTTTACCCAAACCACAAGCTAAACTGCACTTATCGTTAACGAGAATGACATTTACATACGTACTTTATATCATACAATGAACCATAATATTGTAGACCACCGTATATCAAGTGGATTCAACTAATTTCAAATTCATTGTAATAATATACAATATACAGTTTATTTAAAGAAATTACGTGACAGCGTTGTGCTAAACCACACAATTTTAATCCCCCTAATTAAACTCTCTTAATGTAATTAAGGTTTCATTTTTGTGAAAGAGGATTAATATAATAAAACGGTAGACTTTCGCAGGTAATCACTGAATATATATCAGAACATTTTATATGTTTATTTTATAGATATAATAATTGTTGTTCAGACAAGTAAAAAGTTTTAGAGCAGAGTAAAAATATTGTGACTTTCACTAATTTTCTAAATATAAGACCGCGTCATGTTGAGTGAAATGGTTTTTGTCATAAATTGTCTAAACGCCACAACTGGTGAATACAACGTGAATACGCCACAACGCGTTTATTCCTGTATAAATGGTGTAAAACGTTTTGGTCAACTTCAATTTTTTGCAAGTGTCTCACACAGGAATTATATTGTCTGAGAAAATCGAAAGCATTTTATAAGTCAATATGAACATCGCAGAAGTAACCCATCAAACTCAGTGATTCCAAATTATATATTAAACATGATAGGTTAAAATATTATTTGTTGTAAATAAGACGACTAATTAATTTAAATGCAACTATCAAAATATGTACGAGCAAGAAAACGTTTATATTAAAATGGTGCACTGTGAATATTATGTTTAACTATGATTTTGCCTTTTTCCGAGTTTGCAGAGGAAACCTTGTAGCACCGCAATAAACAACTTAGTATTTGTCGACAATGTTAAAAATACGGTAGAGTTTTCTTTGGTCGAATAAGGTTACTCAACCACAAACTACATTCACCGAAACTTTCACGTGTCTTCTTTGCCAAATGTGACGACGTCAAGTCTCAAGCTAGCAGTTGCTTCCTTTTACTTCTTATAAATGAGTGCAATGTGAACTCCATGAACTCAACAGATCTGTCGTGGACAAAGTACGCCTATTATCCAGTATCCACCAATTTTTTCAGGTGGATGGATGGATGAAATGGACAAAATGGAAGAATTGGACGAAATGGATGAAAAACCATAGAGTGAATTTTATATGGTTTAAATTGCCCCAATATCCATTTCGTCCATTTCGTCCATTAATTCCACCAGAAATTGGCGGGATAAAACATTTATTCCAACACGGAATAAAAGCCAGCTGTCCGGATGGGCGTACTCTGGTCGTGGAACCATATTGGCAAATCATATTTTGAAAAGATTCAGAACAAAATATATTTTGTCCCAAACTCTACCGTTTCCGTTACGAGTTTTAAAAATTCGGAATACATTTTGCACCGACACAACTTTCAACTTATGATCGATAAGGCTCAAAACTGGAAGATGACATTGATCTCTATACACAACAAAGTACTTTCTAAGTTAATTTTACAAGGTGACGTCAAATCATACCATTTTAAATCAAATTATTGAGAACAGTTAATTTCAAACGTTTTCAAGACGTAGCAAGTGCGAGTGCCCTGTTTTAATTATGGTCTTAGTATATACATATATTAACCGAGGTGAAATTAAAATAATATTGAGAGCATGAGAAACAGAAGCAGCTTTTTGTTAGGTCAGTAGTTTTCACTATTTTTACACGGCCACCATACAAACTACAATGATGATATTTCCCTACTGTTTTCTTAGAAGAGAAACGCCATTTCGTTTCTAAGCTTTTACTTTTCACCAACTGCAGTTTCGGATTTAGTTTCGCAATAACATTATATGCAAAAACTTTGTCAGTCAACTAATTTAAAGATTAAGATTAACATCACACCACAATTGTTGAAGTGTGACTATTCGACGTCATATAGAAAAACGCAAGCGGAAACTGTCGCAATATAATACAAAGGTGAAATAGAATTTACACAGTTCAAATTCTGTGTGTTATACAGTTATGACTAATGCTTACGTGTTCTATTAATGTGGTTTCGACTTTCTGCATATTCTTTAACTTTCAAATTTGATACCTAATTTAGAGATAGTGACTTTGTATAGGTGAAATGTTGGTGGAAAAAGTATTAAGTTAACCTCGCATTGTAATTCACGAAGTTTGATAGCGTGTCTGGCTTTTCATAATTATTCACAATTCATTTCCAGTACATTTAAAGATTTTTTTTTGTCAAATGGCGACTTTGTATTTGATACCAATGCAATTTTGTATAATTAATAGAATGGAATTATTGTTGTAGTTACACAATTGAATAATTCATTCCGCTTTTTAACAAAACTATAATGCTACCAGAACTATAAATCACGGAGTCATGCATCCAAATGTTTTACTAGTTTTAATATTTACAAATATTTAATGTTTGTTTATTTGTTGCATTGAAAGAGTCTAGTTCAAAAACAAAAACCACAAACAGAAAGTTTCGACATGAATTGAGCGATACGTGAGTGACACATCAATGCTAAGATTTTTTATTTCCAAAGATTAACCGTTGGCTTTTACTTGCAATTTAATAAACACAAGGGCCTTAAATAAATTTGAGAGAGAGTCCTTGACAGATATAGACTTGCTTCGCTCACATCTATTTATTTTTTGAACAATACCCCAACGCAACGCTCTGGTTTTAGTTGGCGGTTTTATACATTTCGTACACATTTATTTGGTTTTCAATCGATACATTCTTCATTACATATTCAATATGAAAATGATGAAGACACTTCATATGTTCAAAAGAATGGAGAATTTGTCTCTGTTTAGTCTTCGATAAATCCTTTATCCAAATGTGGAGCTTTAGTTATATTGAACTACATAGAATAAGTTTTAATGCCCGAAATTGGATTCTGCTTAGTAGTGATGGGCTAACTCTTGAATAGGGTGGTTTTGCTACTTGAATTTTGTTTAATTTACAGTTCTATTCAGTTCCATTTTCCGCTTTCTTCTTTATTTAGTGAAATACATTCTTTTTCTTCGAGCGATACTCTATTACAGAAGAGAAGAAACGCTTTGGAATCTCGCGGAGCGTAAAAAAAAGAATTTAAAATTTTCGAGGTACAATTGTCATGAAGGTGGTGATATTCCAATGTGCAGTCTATTATATTTGAATAATTTATTGGGGTTGTGAGCAAATACCGCACTGGATTGGTGTATTAATTGTATTATTACGTACGACACCGGACGATATGATTTTTGACGATAATTTATGACATGTAGCAATTTACATACACTTAACAAATATCACATTATTTTAATATAAGTCATTGGCGTTTCAATACAAGCGCAAGTGTGACTGTTCAAACAAAATACATTAGCAGAACAAATAATTTCGACTTAATTCGTAACAATATAACAAAACTAATTAAATCACATGACATCAATATATTTGATAACATTTTCGCATTGCCTGTTTCGTATTACATTTTAATCAGCATGCATCAGCATCATAATAAAAGCGAAACCAACGTGTATCCCGTTTTCTGGCTGCACACCTAGTTTATGTTTCGGCAGGTTCCTTCACACATCTACAGCCCACATAATTCACTGTTGCTACTGTATGTCTAATTTCAATTGGTTTTATGTTTAGACTTCCTTGAACCCATGCCTCGATATTCACTTGGCAGTTTGTTTACAACATAAACTAAATAATGCGGGTGTTACCAATATGTACCATTATCCAGTGTATATGAACTCAAAACATTTTTTTAAAGAACTGCGTGAATTGGATACAAAGACTTTAGGTCTACTTTCTAACAAATTCATAGAACTTTTCTTGTTTAGCAATTAACAATCGTATTTATCCATATTATCTTCCTGATAGAAATAACAGCGAATTGCTAATTTATTAGCGTCACTTCAATCTTTATTATGGCGAGTTTCAAAGTTATTTATAGAGGATCTGTCAAAAGTAAAATTCTTATACGTTTTGTAAGTTAAAAGTATGTAATCTTCGGAGTCGAGTGTTTGCTTTAGACTGACATTTACTTGACACTTTAGGTATTCGTAGAGAAAGAAACCGACATTTAACCACATCACACATATTTATTGTTTCTATTGATTTCGTGCATGTGTTAAAATGAAGTGTGCAGTGTATGATGTACTTTCACTCTGCATCCATTGTGGTTTTACGTTATACATAATTAAATGCACTGATTTATAATTCAATAGGTTGCAGAGAATATTCACATTCACCAAACCTTCGATAAAAAAGTTTAACACCGTTCGAAATATTTTCATTCATTTGTTGGATGTTTATTTCAAAAGATGAATGTGTCTTAAGAAGGTTTACACAGAAAAAAATAGAAAAATCGGTTTACATACGACGTTCTCTCTTATGCATGACCATTCAAGTGTTCAGAGGCCTTTCTCTCTTTCGTTACACATGAGCAAGATAGCCTCAGAGATCTTTAATTCCCACATTTCATTGGGGGCAAACCTAGAACTTTAACTTCTTCATTGTGTGTCAGGGCATTTCTTTCTTTTAGGTACATTAACAATTCATTTGGAACATTGACTTCTGACCCGAAGGAAATTTTTTCTCCCGGCAAGTTCCACGCAACAAGTGGCGAACCAGACCATGAAATCAGTTTAAGCCAAAAATCTAAATTTGCTGAAAAATGGCTACTTTGGTTAGCGATTGGCTCCTGGGGCATTTGAGTGATCCCATCATTTCCACCGCCACCATCACAGGATACGTTTACTTAGAAAAGTGTGTCAGGGGTTAATTAATACACTGGCCAATGGATAATCTTAGTCCTGGTGCCTATTTGTTTTGGCGTGACCTTCTGACCACACTCTACGCAAATTATATACAGACACATCTACCAAGCCAAAACACCATATTTGCTACAAATACAAGAATCCACCTAATTTTCCCCAAGGCCGCCCAATCGAACAGGTTTGGGCTATTTATAAAACGAGGTACTCCAACAAATTGGAGAAGCCCAAAAACCTGATTGGATTCAAGCGAGTATGAAAAAATATCAGCCTCGAAGTTGCTGAAAAGTCCGGCATGACCCAAATTTGGTCGTTGGAGTCACAGGTCCGCTCTGTTGGCCAGGAAAGGGTTAGGAATGCTATGATAGACCGAAATCTGTAGCTCAGACTCTGCTCTTTCTTATGACAATAAATCATTGTCTAACAAGACTTTGTAATAAGCTCGTTTTGTCGGTTCCATGTAACACCGTCACTGCTTAAAACTATGATTAATTTATGTACAGAGATTATTTTTATGCGACGTTGTCAAGTAGGTAAGAGATTGTTAAAGAAGTATTCAGTTTAGGGAAATATTACAATCACACAACAAAACGCCATCTTTCATTCCTTAGGGTCCCCAGTTTGTATGTAGTAAATCTATGTAGAATTGTAGTTTTTGGGGGAAATAAACAAGAGACATTGATATTGTTTGCTCAAACATCATGTCAGTTTGCATGTAAAACGTTTCAAAATTCAGGCGTTTAAAAAACATTTGAACAACTCAAGTGAAAACAGAGATTGTATAGTATACGTTACCTAGAATTTAAGATCCTAAACAAGAAATTTAAAATAGGAATGCAATTAATTTAGCGGACAGATGACGCTTGAAAATTGAATTTTTGCAACTTCTATGTCGCCACACATGCACATATTACTGCAAAAACACTAGCCTTTTGCCATTTGTTTATGAGTTTTTTCCACCTGTTGCACGCGTGCTTGGTCATATTATTAAGACACATACATTAAGCAGACGAAACTTCGTCATGCTTATTTCTTGTAAAGGAATTTAAATTTAATTTTGCTTCACATTTTATAAATAGTACTTGCATTTGTTTTTACACTTCGATTTTTTTAACTTTGAATATTAAAGGTACGATTGAAGTGTGATAGGATCAAACGTAGGAACGAAATTTTTATCCTTTAAGCTTTCACTTTTATTATTTCAATTGTTCATGGATGCGGAAATAGAATTTTGCAAATTTTTTTAGATGGTTGATCTTACTTTTCAGAAACAAGAAATTTTCTTTCTTTTTGAATTAATGTCCCAAACGCTGACCAGCCTTAACCGAAATTTGAATCTGGCAAGGTAATATGAAACTAAATAGAATGGATAAGTAACTGCATCTTACTTTAGTACTTTTCACCAAGTTTGAGCGAAGCGAACCCGCTGACACAGAGAACTTGGACTTGGTGCTTTGTAGAGCTTTGCTAAATAGAGACTGCGATGCTATCTACAGGGAATCATACAAAATGAAAAGTGAAAGAATGGTGAAAGCAGCCACTACTTTGTCCAAATCTTCCGAACATCGGACTATCCACTATATAATAACACTAGCGCATCCGTACAGCACAATAAACACTGAACGTGGCTGATTTTGCCCGTTCGTTGCACATTATTTTTTTTACAAATTTGGAACACTATTTGCTTCCACGAAAAGGAAGACAGACAGCTTGGATTTAATGGAACAATGTAACGTTCCTGCCGATGCAATTAATTTCGAGGTTAGAAATTAAAGTGCTTTTAATTTCTTCTACTTGCGTACTTATAGTGTAGGAATTTAACCATGAAGGGTAACAAAATATTCACGATTACCTGTCCGAGATACACTCAACAGTTAGCTACAAATATTTACAATCAACTCGCGGTATCAACAGTTTACCACCTACTAATAAATTTAAATCCGAATTGAGCGACATTTCCACTCTACCCGTTTCAATGATGCAATATGTATATTAAAAAGACGAAGTCGACGGTTCAATAACGAAGTATTAAAACTTACATTAGGGTAGTAGATGCTGCACTGAATTTAAAATATTTAATTTTACGTAATTGCTTAGTCTAAATTACATAGGTCGGTAACAATTTGCAATTCCGTTTATATAATAAGTGCTGCGGAGTATTACTGTGCTATTATAGTGATAATTAACTTTTATTTGACTTTCAATAAGTTTATTTACATTATTATACTCTAAACGTAAAAAAGGCGCAACAGAAAGAAAAACAAAAAATGAAGTGGCGAGGAGTCCTTTATTGGTTCTTCGACCTTTGTAGCATTTCAAACCTTGAATGTTCTCAAATGAGGTTTTACAATTTACAAAAATCAATTGAAGAGTCCGTGTAAATATAATTAGATTCTACCAATTGAATAACAACCGTGATAACGTTACTAAAATAATCTAAATAATCTAATCTAAAAATTTAATATAAAGTGCAGTCATTTCATATCTCGGCAAAATAGGTTTCATTATATTTTTAATAAAAATACCAAAAAGTTTTAGTGACATGAACAATGTTAATTTGTACCCCCACTTTATAATTTTTGGTCAAGGCAATCTAAAATTACAAATTCCCACCGTATTTACAGTTTAATATAACATATTCCTACACTGCGTGTGATTGAAAGCAATAAGTTTCCCCATATCACGATCAAAATGAGAGTACTTTCGTGGACCCTCTCCAAATTAAACCAAATAATAATACCCACCAAACGAAAACATGCAACCGGCATAATTGATGCAGTTCCTCTAATATATATAATATAAAGCCACACCCAAAAAAACTTTCCATTTCTCCGCAAAGTTTTGAAGGAGGATGAAATTTTTACTTATTATGTGTATTATGCCACTGGGTTATTCCTTCACAAAAATTGAATATGCTGATGTGACTATTGCAGATACTATGTCCATTTATAATGGAAAGAAATGCAAATTTTTATTTTTTCGTTGCTAACTGAAACGTCGTTCACATTGACAGATGTGATGCACCGATTAATTATATCACAGATTATAGTTTTCCAAATTACCAACTTGTTGGCAACAAACAATAATGATACCTTGATGAAGATTAATATAGATCAAATGTTCACATTAAAATGTTTTCTTAAACACATACGTAAGTATCTGAATTTCGAAGTCATGTGACAACCTATATAAAATGATTTTGGCATTATTCAGGGTTAATTAGGAATGAATAAATTATGGACATCTGATTGATATTCACTTATTTGGTTACGATAGCTCAAAAACCATTCAATTATATTGATATTGCGAATAAATTGCGAAATAATTGCCTATAAGTTTCTTAAATTTTATTTCTGATGTCAGGTAGGATCATAAATGAAAGAATTTTAATCACCATTCACCATTGTAAATTTAATGGTAAAAATTTATGTAGTTTAAACGAAACGTTTAAACGTTTTTTGGTTTACACGACCTCGTTTAAACCTTATTCGTTTATTAAACGAAACGATTTGGCGAACACCGTTCTTCCACGTTTAGTCATCCCTATTGCCACTATAGTGGTGTGGTGGAACAACCCATATGTCTTATTTAAAACATAGGTCATTTTGTTCTGACACAGCCTGTATAATTCAAAGCAACGCGCTGCAACACTTATACATTTTGATTGGAAATATACACCAACGATTTTGTTGAAGAAGCACCTGCGTTAATTTAAATCCCCGGTTTCCAACATGTTTATCTTTGTGGCGTCCTGTTATACCTATACTTCTTTTCGTATGAATTTCTTTAAAATTAAAAATTATTAGTAAGCTAACTGAAAAAGCTGTTTGAGTGGTATACAATTTGGTCAGAAAATGCGTGTCACAAATTAGTGGCAGTGTATTATGCCACTACATTTTCTGATTACATTGTAATGACTTTCAACAGCTTCGTCAGTTAGATTTCTTTTAATATATTATTCAGTAAATCCATGCGAGTTTAATTGTAAAAATGACACGCCACAAAAAAGAACAGTTGGGAAACAGGATTATTTAAACATACAGATGAAAAAATCCCCCTTTGAGTTATTTAAGTTGGATTTGTCATGGGATAGTGTTTGATGTTCGTGACCTTTCGTGTGACCGCTGAACTGGAATTGCCGATGCTCATTTTCAAGTACTCCGTTTCAAGTTTGAAAATTTGTCTATGAGATATCCTTACAATTGTTTTCTACAACTCTTTCTACGACAGTGTAATAAGTTTCAAAAAACATCATGGAGGAACTTTTTAGAATGAAAGTAAAAGAAAGCAAATGGATTTTCAGCTTAATCAGTGGTGTTTGAGTAACAACAATAGTGCGACAACAAACATGTTGGAAAGGGTTTGAGTTGAACTTCTCTGAACACTTTTATTTTTATTTACGATGCGATGCTTTGTTTGTTTATGTACATAACCTTCATGAACCATCATCTTAAAGAATTCACTAAAACGGAATAAAATTCGTCCTTGAAAGTGAAAAACAAAAAATGCGTTTATCAAAGTTTGACAGCTTATAGAAGTCTAGGTTAAATTTACCAGACTAAACCAGTCAAATCTCGCTATTCTGTAGATAACGATGTTCATTTTTTGTACAGTGCAAAACAGTTTTATTTTCTGACCAAATCTTATTTAGTGTAATAGAAAAAATCTAAATAAAAAAACGAATTTGCAGCAAATATGTCTGGATTCAATTTTTTATGGCAAAATTCTATTTTGATCGACTAATTAATATGAACAGTTAATTATAGTGTGATATTACATTACCCTGCATCTGTATTATATAATTACCAAATCAAAAAACTGAAGACACTTTACAAAATCAATTTTAACTTCAAACGTTTACACCGTTACGTTATTGACTTACTATGATCATTTCATAGTAAGTTATGTTACAACCATATCTAATAGTTACAAAATTCAAGATCCGTTTTTTCAAGAGGATGAGGGTTCACGGAGTACAAGACCCACGAAAGAAACTTTTCTCGCAAAGACAGTTGTAAATCGTCGGACAGCCACATAACTCTGTATCCTGTGAGCAATTCAAAGCTGACCAGAGCAAACAATTACCATTAAGCAAGCTGAAAACAAGTGAAAGTAAATAGATGACAGTTTGGTAGGCTGTACCTCCACGTAATTTGGATGTCAATGAAATGTTTTATGTAATAGAGTAGTGCAGTGTTTCAAAGAACGAAGAATGTCGTGACCGCCACTCTTCCATTCAGCGATATAATCTGTTACTACATATAACAAACCATTATATTTAAAAAATCGTCATTTTAAGCCTCTTTTTGCTCATATGCCTTCGTCAGGTTTGACAATCAACTAAAATCACAAATGATGTTATGAGTATTAGCAAGAAATAAGAAAAGAATTTTCAACTTCAAGCAAATACTCATTCATTTCGGCTAATTAAGTCCCCATATCAAATTTTGCACGTTTTGCTCAAAATTGTAGAGCACAGATTCGACTTACTCATTGTTATATTTAAAATATATATTTATATACAGTAGTCTGCCAAGCAAATACGTGATGAAGCTGCTCAATTTTAATCATGCGTAAAAACTATT
>VYYJ01002820.1:0-19334 GCA_021029165.1 Cyphoderus albinus | reverse complement strand
AAATAGGAGAATTTCGCTTTAAGACCAAGAACGGGTTTTATTCTAACTCTTGACTGTATTTACAGAGTAAAGCTGACTATTCAGATTCTTTCCTTACGCTGTTCTTTTTGATTGGTTTCCCTCTGAAAGAATTTAATGAAGAGTGAATGAGTGTCATTCAAACGAAATGATGAAGGAGCAAAAGCTTAATGTTTCAGAGTAATGGCTTTATAAGATCGACTTGGTCGTTGGCGTAAACATTTTTATAGTTCTTTGAGTAGGAGGATGGATGTCTTATCATCGGCACTATCATAATTTTCTTTATTCAGAAGGGTTATACTTGGAAGCACTACAATATTAAAAGGCATTATTTAACTGTAGTGGTTATATAAGACATCTTACGGATTACAAGTTAGTATTGTGCTCTCTCCAGATTCAGCAACAAAATATTGAAGAGTCTTGAGTGATGATTCGATCAAGTATGTGATAAACTCAAGGAGCCTAAGGAACCGTAACTGTTTTACGTCAAATTGTAAAATGTTGGATAAACTAATTACAAAAGGCAACTCTTATCATTCTTATGTTCTGGGTCGTAAACTTGTTCCTTAAACTTCACCAAAATACATTCGAAGAACCCTTTATGCCGCAGGATCAAATTAATTGCGTAATTAACAAAGTATATAAGTTTATTTTTGGTATCAAGGTTAAACCTAACTGTTTAACGATGGTGCGCGGGGTAAAATGGAATTAAACGACAAACGACAACTCTTAGGACTTGGGAGAACAAAGTTATGATGATTTGGGAAGCACAGCAAACAAACGAAATCTTCTTGAAAATCTATGGCTTTAATAATTTCATTTCAGGAATCAAAAGCTCTCGTTCTCTTTAATCCTGATTCCTGATAATTTGATTCTTTATACGCTTTCATCTAATGCAGACAATGAGTCAGGTAGGTGGAAGATTATTTTTTAGGATGAATGTAAATGTAGCGCAGAAAATAAATATGACCTCTATGGCCCTGTCTCTGTTATTTTTGATTTGGTCATTCATGAAAAATGAGGGATGATATAATATGTTTATGCAAGACATTAATTAGGGATTCATGAGAATCTGCAGGTGGTACTGAAATGAGAATGGTCACCAGTCAGAAAACGTTGTTTATTGCAACAGAAAGTGAAAGTAATTTTTACTGCGTAGTGCCACAATCACAATAATCTGGAGTCAAAATAATCCTTTAAAAACAATTCCACTCCACTTATTTATTAATTAAAGTTGGTTGCATTTGAACATCAAACAATTTCTATTTCTACGCCTTACTTGCTTATTCCGAGAAAGAAATGTATTATCACTTAACTTCTAAATAATACATACATACATCTCTCTTCGCGAATCAGACACCATAACGTTTGTACTAATTACGAAATTACAAGTTTATATATAACAGAATTACTCAAGTATTTAATTTTGTTATTTACAATTTGTACTTTGCGTATAAATTACAATCTATTTAATAAGTTTGGCGCATTCCTTCAGGTCATTCGGGAAAAATATTTAGATATATTTTAGCATATTAAATCGAGTCGTAACTGTCGTCATTCTTTGACATGGTTGTATTCACTCTGTACGTACTGAAGCGTTGCAAGAGAATGTTAACGGTCTGTGATTTAGACTTGAAACGAATCGTGTTCTTTTTGCGATTGCCACAAATCATTGTCATGAAAGCTTTACGCAGCTTCCGGTCCATGTAGCTGTAAACGAGTGGGTTGAAACAGCTCTGAGTTGCCAGAAAGAATTGGGCTATGGGATACAGTATGGAAATTATCTTTGTTTCCGTTGCGCTCATTTTATCCATTCCGACCAGTTTGATTCGAAAAACAATGATGTACAAGGGGCAATACGTGATTGCAAAAATAACGACAATTTTTATTATGTTCCTTAAAACCGCAGTTTTAGCCTTTTTGTGAATAAGTTCCATGGCTTTATGATAGCAGTCTGAAGGGATAGGTCTCCGGTAAACGCGAATCCAAATAATGAAGTAGCAAATGAAGATCACTCCCAGGGGAAGCACGTAGCATATGACAAAGTTTCCAACGATAAAGTAGTATGTACTCAAGTACTCATATTCGCTTGGCCAAACCTCAATGCAAAAGTCAAGATGAGGATTCTCATCATCAAAAGGTCCAGATTGGAAAAAGAAAGCCCACGGAAGAGCGATGAAAAATGAAAAGAGCCAGATAGCAGCAATGATAATCTTTGCTTTCTCTTTTGTCATCCTGTACGTGAATGGCCATTGAATTGCAACACACCTGAATAAACAACAAAATTACATCATGGTTGTAAGTTTTCCTCTTCAATTTTAAAATACCCTATTTTTGCTTCACTTGAGCCTTTCGAAATAAGAAGCTAACAGGTGGGTAGAGACGTACTCCTACGTATTTATGTACACAGTAGACTTCTAAGAATAGGAAAAGCCTCCGAAAGTCAAACAATACACGACATGGTACTTTGAAACATATAAGACTGATTTGATTAAGAAATGAAAACTAGCTCAGCTAGACAGACAAAAGCCTACCTGATCGAATGGAGAAAAAAACTCGTGCAATATTCTTTCCATTCCAAGTCATATTACTTTTAGGTACATATATGTACGTTCATTAAACAATGAATTTTCCTTCAGGGTAAAAATGGCTCATCCCCGTTACTTATATTCTAAATGGTGTATTTTTGCAAACGAAACAAGGGAAAATATTTGATACAATATACTGAAATGCAAAAATTCACAAACTTATTTATGGCGACAGCGACGATTCCCCAAATTCCCGCAAATACAGCTACGCCTTGAATATACGGCACAGTCTTACAAAGAAATTTCCCAAGGATCCATGCTGAAATAAAAATAAAATTTTTCATAATTAATCTCTAATCCTGTAGTCTGTAATAATAATGAACAATAAGAAGATATATACATTCATCTTCCTACCACCGCCACCGTATTATGTGTGGGTTTAAATATATTTTACTTTTTCATTAAATTTACAAGTACCAGCTCTTAACCGGAAATTCCAGGGAAAGTAGCATTTTTTATTCAATCATTTTATTTCACTGCTTTTCTGCAATTTAGTTTAACATGGCGTAATGAAAAAAGTCATAGGGTAAGAACAGTCATAGGTTCAGTAGGCGTTTCAATACAGGTCGAGTTATTCAAGTGTTATCAAAAGGAATACTTTTTTTAACTGAATTAGGAAACCACTGAAGTAATTTCCGACAACGAATTTGATAGACGCAGATCAACAGACACATAGAAAGCTTGTGTAGGTGTACCTTTGGTTTTTCTACTTTCTACTAACTACTCGGCAAAGAAATATCCACTACAAAGAAATATTTGACCGCAAAACTCCCCCATGAAAATTTTATATCGGTTGCAATTTTATTACTCAACCAATGAAACGTTAATGAAAACGTTATGTTGTAACAATCCTGGTCTTGATACTTACCGGTGGTGGTCCAGCAATTTGTAATAAACAGGCACATTTGTGTTCGTGTGTGGGATAGCATTGAGGTAAATGAGGTATTTATTAAAGTACAATATTTCAATAAATATGCACATAATTTTCCTTTTCCATTAAAATCGACCTCGAAAATCATGAATGAGAATGTGAAAATGGCCTGGTTTTGAAAGTTATCTGAATGTTCTACCTATGTAATATAACCCAATTCTGAATCAATGGATAAAGTGAAAGTTAGAAAATTGGTTCACTTACGAACAAAGATGTTGGAGATGAGATTTGGAAGTAGACAAAAGATCAGAATCAGAATATCAGCCACAGCCAAGCTGAATATGAAGTAATTTGTAACAGTTTTCAATCTCTTCATTCGAATTATGACAAAGAGAACGGAACAGTTGCCAATTAGGCCAAATATAAACACCAACGAGTAGCCAATTATTAGGATCACAATGCCCCAAAGTGGAAGCCGTAGTGGATAGTCGTCAACAATTTGACGAGTGGTCATTCCTGCTCCCCCAATGGCATCGAGTGACTCGACAATAGTCGTTTCATCGGCATTGACACTGACCTCTTCCGGACTGAAAAGTTTGTCACCACTGAACTCACTGTTTACAGAGTCAACGACCTTCAAAAATTGATAAGGTGAAAACGAGCCATTATCGCCGAAATCTCTAGTTGAATAATCGGAAATTTCTCCGTAATTTGCAATGGGAGCATCGTTGCTATTAAAAGTTTTAAACTCCTCCGAAGTTTGGTTATGAGAAATCGTGACTGGCTGAGAAAGCGGTTCTGGGCGAACAGTGGAATGTTCGTATTCACCGTGATCTCTGAAGTTCCAAAGGAGTATTGATTCAATGCTGAAATCCATTATGGTTGAACTGTCATGCGAAAAATTTTGGATCAAAGGAATTGATTCTAAACGCAATTCTTCACATCAGAATTCAAAACAGTTGCTCTTGACACAATAACTTCTGCATTTCACCAAATTTTCATGAGTGACATGTCTGAAACGCAGCAGAGTGAAAGTATGGCAAAAAACGTAAAGCTGCGTTATGCTTAGGTAGGTTAAATTGCGAGTTGTGATGAGTAAGAATGAACGAGTTTCACTCTAATAGACAAAGGTCTCTCTACTCGTCAATCCTATCACGTCGGAAGAGAAGATCCGACTGAGCAAGAGGAAAGGCGGAACACGGTAACTTACCGTCGGTAAGTGATAATCTTTCTCCAGTTACAGTACAGTAAGTACTCACTCTGCACGCAGCTTTTCCTCTCCGCTCCGTCGTCGCTCATCTTTGCAATTTCTTCCCATTTTACTTTCACTTTCATAATGATGTCGTGAACATGGCAAGCAATTCTCGGTTAAGTTTAGAGTGCAATGTTCATCGGTGCTGATAAGATGGGGATGTGCGAGCGAAGAGAATTTTGTGCCATGTCTGGCCTAGACTATTTATTGTAACGTTAATTTGACTTTGGTGCTGGTGCAGTGCAGGAGAGGTAGCATATAATTAATTAATTATCTTAAACTTAAGTACTTAAAAGTAAAATGAAATCACAACATTTTGGCATATTTTTGTGAAATTACAAATAATCCAAGTTTTAATTATTTTCTTTCGATATAATCATATGTAATAAATGACTTGGCTGATCTTCATTAAAACTGTCGACACAAAATTTAGCATTCTCCGCGCAAACGGAGAGAAAAGCTTCCGAATAAAGAAAAAGAAATGCCGAAATGTAAAACATAATAATTAATTATCTTAAACTTAAGTACTTAAGTAAAATGAAACCACAACATTTTGGCATATTTTTGTGAAATTACAAATAATTCAAGTTTTAATTATTTTTCAATGACTTGGCTGATCTACATTAAAACTGTCGACCCAAAATTTAGCATTCTCCGCGCAAACGGAGAGAAAAGCTTCCGAATAAAGAAAAAGAAATGTGAAATAATTAAATTCTGGTGATTATACAAGTCCAAGCAAAGGTTTAATTGTTGTTGTTGTCTCCAGCAGCTGGAGCTCCGGCTTCGTTCCCAGTTCCCTCACTCTCAGCCTTCTTCTTTCCTCCACGGCGTCGCTTTTGGGAAGCACTCGCGTTTTTCTTCCGCTTTTTCTTTTCTACAGCGGTCTGCTTCCCCTTGGACTTTCGCTTTTTCTCGGCGGGCTTCTTTGACTTCTTACGCCGCTTATCTGCAGCTGGAGCCTTGGACCTTTTCTTTTTCTCCACACTTTTGGACTGCTTCTTCCTACGGCGCTTGTCAACGGATGCTGCGGGTTCCTTGGACTTGGACCGTCTCCGCTTTTTATCAGCACTCTTGGTCTGGCGTCGTCGCTTTTTCTCTGTACTTTTTGTTGCACGTCGCCGCTTCTTTTCTGACCCCTTTGATTTCTTCCTGCGCTTAGCACCTCCAGCAGCACTTGCAGACTTCGACTGCTTCCTCTTTTTCTCAGCTGGTTTTGACTTCCGCTTGGAACGACGCTTCTCGGGCCCCTTCTTCTTGGACCTCCGCTTCTTCTCGGCCTCGGCCTCGGGCGTCTCTGAAACACAAAATAAAAAAAAAATATCATAAGACTGGATTCAATTTAATGATATTTCAGAAGTTGTAGACTAAAAAGACTTACCGTTGTTGGCGTTGTTAGCAGCCTCAGCGCTCCTCCAAGCTTCCAAGTCCACCTCGTACTGCTTTCTGGCGTCCAAGGCCCTCGTTCAATGATATTTCAGAAGTTGTAGACTAAAAAGACTTACCGTTGTTGGCGTTGTTAGCAGCCTCAGCGCTCCTCCAAGCTTCCAAGTCCACCTCGTACTGCTTTCTGGCGTCCAAGGCCATCGCTTCATAATTCTAAATAAACAGAATAAAAGAATAAAAGCCTTTATTTAGCATTCTCCCGGAAACTATTAAGCATATCCATGAATTTCATGACATTAAATAAATTTTGTCGGATTTTTAAAAAACTTACGCTCTTGTCTTCGAGAGCAATCCATTCCCTGCCGGCCTCCTTGTTGAACTGCACCTGGGTGTGCTTCGGGTAGCGAGCCTTCAGGTCATCGTGATTGTCATCCAGCCAGAAAAAAAAGGCACTCAGCGGCGCCATCGGCTTTTGTGTCGCCATTTTAATTAACGTTCAGCAGTGGTCAAATATTACTAATTAAAACTTCAATATTACTTGAAATCAAGTTTTGAAATATCGCACGATTTTCACTCAAAAATAGCTCAGTTTCCACTTTGCATCAAAGTTTCGAACTTTGAACAGCGCAAACACACCACGGTGGACAACTGAAATCGGAGAATGACGAGAAAATTTTTCGTCGACGAGGTGGACAAGAAAATCGCCCAACGACTTTGTTTATTTCCCACAAATCCACCATTTTCCGATTTCAAGATGTCCACTTGGCAACGAAAGTTGTCAGCTAGAAACAAGATCGCTACACTTCCTCGCTTTCTTTACATCATCATCAAGATCCGGTACACAATAACTAAAGAAATTCGCATGAAGCGTGATAAGCTTAAGTTATACAAGTAATTTTATTTGGCAAATATTTTTTATGCACATCTAAGTATTTATTTAAATGCGACATTTTTGGCATATGTCTCATACTCATTCATGAAGATTTTGACGAAGCCGAGCATTATAATAAAATAAATTAAAAAGTCACTACCACTAGCAGGAAATAAAAAATAAATAAAGTTTTTTAAAACTAAGCCGAGGTGGAAGCGACGGCAGTAAACTCGATACTCGTGAGAGTGCCCAATCGCCCTTGGACGACATCGCCAGGGTGCATAGAACCGAATCCGTCAGGGGTACCGGTCAAAATCACATCGTAGGGCTCGAGAGTCATGTACCTGGAGGTATAGGAGATGAGTTGCTGCACGTTGAAAATCATGTTTCTCGTGCTGTCCGACTGGGTCACGTTCCCATTCACCTTTGTCTCCAAGAGCACATCATTAGGATCGGGGAGCAAAGCCTTTGGCACGAAATCACCCACGGGGCACGCAGTATCAAAGCCCTTTCCAATTTCCCAAGGGCGACTCTGATTCCCTGTATTGGCCTATAAAAAAGAAAATCTCATTTCCTTTCCTTTCATGAGCCAAAGTTTTTATGACTAGCAATAAAATGATTTTCATTTTCTTCTCACAATGAAATCCTTTGCGGTCATATCCAGAGCGAGGAAGTAGCCCGCAACGTAGTCGAGAGCCGCAGACTCCGGAATATCTTTGCCTCTCTTTCCTATCACGACTCCCAGCTCCAGCTCGTAATAAATTTCTCCGAGTGTTTGTGGGATCTATAAATGGACACAATTTACAGTAAAAAGGACATGTTATAAATACAACAAGCAATAACCTTCTTTATCTTCATTTGATGTAATAAAAATGAGATTTCTTTCTGAGATGAAATGAAATGGCAGGAAAGGATCCCACAAAAGATTGAGATCTTTTTTAATACTTTGACTTGAGTCAAAAATGAAAGCTGTCCCTAATCCAAATGTGAGTGGATTGCTTTTGACTTTGAATGAAAGACTGACCTCAATTGGATGACCTTCGGTTAAGTAGGATGTGGTGGGCTTTAGGAACACAATGGGCTGTGTAGGGACCGCCAAAGCCTGAGCTAGGTCAACTTCTGTCCATCTTTTGTTGTTTTAAAATAAATAAAAAATATTTAATTGTTAAATGATGTAATTTGTGAGGATTCATTAAAAATTAAGAACGAAAGTTGATTACCTGTAATTTCGCCCGATTCCAACAATTTTCTTGCCGTATTTAACAAACTGAGAAAAGTCTGGCTCCGCCGTTGAACTGTCCTGGCCTTTACTTATGGTCGTTTTTGCACCTTCACACGCGGACTGAGAAGAGTGGTCACAAGAGCAGCAACCCCACTGAAGATTTTCTGATTCGGAGCCCAGCTGAAGAAAAGGCGTTGACGATGAGGCAGAGTAGAAATGTGATTTGGAACCTCCCCATAACTCGAGACTGCACCCCTTTCTCACATTGATTGATCTCACTCTTTGCGTATTGCCGAGGTCAAACATCTGCGGAGCTCCGGAGAACTGAAAGGTTGAGCTTTGACCTTGGTAATGCCAATCACGGTGGATTGTAGCACATGGCTTATCTGTATCAGGTTCGTGGATGTTTTGCGACCTCCGAACTTTGTCCGATGGAAGCAAAGGAGCCAGCAACCTCCTCGAGTCGCCCCGTTCTCTCCTGCTGTCTTCGCCTCCCTCAGAACAATGGCAGTCCACCGATCTTATCTTTTGATGATAACACATCGGTTCGGTTTCTTTGATTTCCGTGCACTCACCCCTCAAATGCTTCTTGGTGCACAGGATCACGGAGCAGTTGCTTTTCTGGAGCTTCGCTGACCGAATTCCAATCCCCGATTTGTCGTCTTTCTCAAAGAGCAAGTTTGTGTCGAAAACCTTGACACTTGGTTCCAGGCTCAAGAGTGGGGATCCCCGGAAATTGTTTCTGGCGTAGAGGACACAGACGTGGTTGTCTGACTGAATTTTCTGCGCCCATGATGAACTCGTGAAGAGACCGACGGTTAAAACGGCGACTAGGGAAATCGGCATTTTCTCAATCTGAACGTGAACTGGATTCAAGACCGCTCTGCTCAAATGGACAACTTGAATTGAGCTTGCTGAGGGACTGGCCACAGAGGCATATTTAAATAGACGCTTGTTTTTTTGAATCTTTAGTAGACCTAGGTGTGGCCCGTAATGGCCATAATAATTTGACATGGTGTGAAGCAAGCACCCTAATTTGCACATTCTTACATCGCCACCATATTTTTATTATTCCATTAAAAACAATTCCAAGTTGATTGATATCAAAAGAAGAATCGTATTACAGAAAAATGGGTGCAGCGGATGCCTCATTAAAAAAGTGAGCCTTTTCCACAACAATGAGCAATAAATGGCAAAAATTATTCGCGAGTCGAGTGGAGATTTTCGCACCCAGCCTAATTATCAAGGATAAGCACTCTATTAAAGGCTTGGCTCGGTGGTGAGCGGCGCTTAATGCTTTAATGTTTACTGCTGTTAATTAGCGTTCGGCGAAGTGGCTAGGTAAAGTAGTGATGGTAATGTTATTGTATGCAAACCTGAACATGTGCGTGATTATCATGCTAATGATGATATTGTGATGCTTATCGATCCAAGGGATGCATCAACACCAACCAATGATCAAGTGAAGATTACAAAGTTAGTGAACCGTGTGATTCGCAAAAGATGATATTTATTAATGTTGTTTATGATTTTGATGCTCAAGAAAACTACGTAATGCTGGTTAATTTGGCTTGCATTTACTTTTTAAATAATTTAATTTAATTTAATTTTGTTGAGAGCGTCGATTCTGAGCTCTTGTATTTATACACAGAGATGTAAAAATGATTCTTTTTGGGGCACTATGAGACTTTCCAATTTCTTTGTTTGAGATTCAGTTCAAGATAGAAATGTTTGAGTAGCCAGGTTAATTAGGTACTACATAATGGACCGTAGTGTAATAAAAAATCCCTTCCCTTAAAAAAGGTCTGATGGATGATGTTGTTGAAAGAGATGTTTTCGTATCCCTATTTTTAGGCCAAAGATGAAATTACAAAATTCTAAAAGACTTTATGTAAACAATACAAAGATCCAGAAAAATCCAGTCTGATTTAAGAAAGTGTTACACTTTTTTCAACTCAAGTTGGTTGTAAAAAATGAATCTTACAATGATTCACAATGAATTCTTGAACTTTTTTCATTTACCCTTAAAACGGGTATTTTCCATTTATTCTATTTAAAGGCAAAATTTCATCACCAGCAATGTCAGTCTTAATCAGTGCTGAAAAAGAGTCTCATCATTTTTTTCTCTGCTTGGCCATAAATAAAAAATTAAAATGAAATTTCAATTAGTACAATATTTTCTTCTGGCTCTGGTGGCGTTCGTCAACGTGACCGTTGTTGCATGTGATTATTATGGACAGCCGCAGCAGGTGGTTTCCTTCGTGCCAACTACAACCGCTGCTTCATTTGGATTGGGAGGAATTGCTGGAGGGGAACAAACCCTCCTCTCTTCCATTCCGATGTCCACCGCCGCAACTTTGGGGTTAGGCGGTGCAGTGTTGCATCCCCAGTCTGTTTTTGCCACCACCGCCACTGCAGATGCACTACAGCAGGTGCAACCGTCTCTGCTGCAAATAATTCGCCACCCGTCTCTGATAGGCAACGGTGGCATCCCTACCACCACCCTCGTTGGTCAACCAACAACTGCAACAACGATTCTTGGAATGGGAGGTCAAGGTCAAATGACAACCGTTGGAATACCACAGATGGTAGGCGCTCAATCGACCCTGGCAGTTCCACAGGTTTTGGGGATGGGATTGGGTGGTCAATTTGCAGCAACATCCGGGTCCGGTGTATCATCAATGCCACTTGTGGTTTCCACTAACGGACTTGGGATATCATCGCCTGGAACGGGCTTCAGCCTACCTTACCCATACAGCAGTGGTGCTCAAGTTATGGGAATGGGAGTTGGCGGTGGCACAGTTCCGTTAGTCATCACTCCAAATGGTCTCCAAATTAACAGTGGATTTCAATCAGTTGGAATGGTTCAACCCACCGCCTCAGTTATCGCCGCTCAGCAACCAGTTATCCGCCAAGTGGCGGAAGACGAAAATTCTGCCCTTGTTCAGTTAGACCCGATGGATGCTGCCTTGATGGAAATGGAGAATCAAGGGAATATCCACATGGAGAAGTACGCTTGGGGTCGGGTATGTCAAAGGTCACGTTTAAGTTAATGTATGTATATAAATGACGGTTATTAAACATCTTTGTTAAATATTTAACTGATTGCAGAGTGCTCCTTTAGAAAATGACAACGGCAAAGAGGGACGTCGAGCAAATTTTCCGGTGTTCTACGCACCGTTACCAACAGGAAATGTGGTTTCCTCCTCCGGCAGGATTCCTGTGCCTCAGTCCAACAGCAAGTCCAGGAATCCATTCGCGGACGCCAGTGGCAAGCGAAAAAAGCATTTTGAACATTATCAGTACTTCAGAAACCTGGATTTGACACCAACCTCAATCCCAGTGAAAAGTTTAGTATTTCAGGTTCCAATGAAGAGAGTTGAGTGAGACCCCGCTGCAGTTTAATTGATCATTTAATTTTTATGGCTATTATTTTTTGTTATAAATAAATTGTCCAACACAACTGACGAATTTTAAAGTTCCAACAACGGCAATTTCAAGTTTTTATTATTTCTTCTTAGTTCTCGTATAATATGCTTCATTCATCGTAATACAACCACCAAGTTAAATATCATCATTTAAATGTCTACACTAATTTTGTTATTAGTTTATCTTTCTCACCCATACGGAGTAATTAAATCCTAAAATATTATATGCCTTTTTAATAGTAATCATTAATAATAATTTAATGATAATAATTATTACATTTTTTATTATTTCGAAGAGCGTGTCTATCTCTAAAATGTTATAATTCTTAGTATTAATTAATAATGGTAATGGTTTAATAGTTAATTTAAATATCATTCCTTAATATTTCATTTATTTATTTGTTTACGCTTTATGAAACTTCTCTATTAAAATAATTGAATTGCATTGAATACGGTAATTTGAATAACATAATTAATAATTAATTATGTAATAATTATTTGTTGTAAGTAGCTAAAATATCATCCTCCTGTTTGTTATTGTTATTTTCCGTGGATAATCGTTAATTTTTACCAAGTTGTAATAAATTGAAGCCTTTAACTTGTTGAAACAAATGGAATATTCTTAACAATGCTTGAAACAGTTTTCAAACCTGGTTTAATTAATAAAACGGTAGTTAATTAATTTTCAAGTATACTCGTGTGCCAATCGAAATCCATGGATTTGATCAATGCTTTCAAATAATACAGAACAAAGATCAACTCGTTTACAGTTACACAACTTTCTTCTCTCACTTCATTTGCATTTCATTTTTTTAATCTACCATTTTTAATTAGTTTATTACTTCCCAGAAGATTTATTGCGAGCACCATCAATAAGACAATTCAAGAGTTTTCTTTTCCTACTTTTTAGAAGCAGACGAACCAACTTTTTCTTTCGAATCCCAATTCTTTTTCAACAGCAGCAGCAGCAGGCAAAAGTGGCTATGCTAAAGCTTAAAAAGTGACTAGTGAGAAATAACGAATAAATTAACCTGTCCTTCCCTAAGAAAGATTTATTATAACGAAATGAATTCTTAATAAAATGGCCCAAAAAATTTCTGTCAACTCAACTGGAACGGAATTAACGGAAACATTTTGTAACTTGACATAAAGTTCCAGAGGAATAATTTTCTGGGGCAAGTTGAGAAAAAAGATAAAAGTTTCTACTCTTCTTCATTCGTTGTCTGCTGTCGCTGTCACACTTTTCTTTTTAAATACGGTTTTCTTTCTCTCATTCAGTTTAACTGACAAATTAACGTAACGGTAACGAACGAGTGCAGATTGGAGTAATTAATGTAAGTGAATACGGAGGTACAGCCACTATCTACCTCTAAATACATAATTGTTCTGCAGCATTCATTATTATTCTGTACTTAGTTTTTAATTAGTCAAAGTTAGTTAATTAGTTTGCTTTGCTGTTTGTTTATTTAAAAACATTATTTTTTTTGCCTTTAAATCTTTAAAAGTTAAACCGTTTTTTATTGTGAGCAGAAAGAAGTTTATTAATTAATTCAATTAATTAGAATCTAACTAGCTACATATCTGTAATGGATGTTTAATAATAATTAATTGTAATAATTAATTCATGAATCATAATAACAATTAATTAATAATCAATTTGATTCATTCTTGTTGTTAATTGTAGTAGTTCTTAACTGATGTATTAAGTGCAAAAGACTAAAGATGCGGTTAATTTATTTTCTCTTCTCTGTTTTTAATTAGTTAGTTATTAGTTAATTATTATTCAGTATTAGTCTTCTATCAACTTTCTAAAATCTGTTTTCCAAAAAATTAAATAAGTTAGTTAGTTTTAGTTAGTAATATTTAGAGATCTTCTATTGCACATCGTGTGGTTTTGAGAGGATGTATTCAAAATTCATTTTAATTACAATTTAAATACAACTTTCTAAACCTTTACTCATTACTCTACACAATTTAATTAAGTTTGTAAAAACTAGAAACGGAAAATGTAAGAATTTAAACTGTTAATTAAAATAGAATGTTTTTATGTATTTTACTGTATGTATGTATACTCAGGCTGTAGTTTTTGTCATAACTGTAAATTGTAATTAATTATTACATAATCATTAATAACTTATTTTCGAGCGCATGGCACGAGACAATTTTTCTTGTTGTTTCCAACTTTTTTTCATCGATTCTCGTTCCTCCTCCAAATTTAACACTTGGAAAAATCCCCTTTTTAATGAATAATTTAATAAACTAATTTTTTAATTGAACGTCCCAAAGATGAAGAAAAGGAAAAATCTGAAATGGTTGAATCTGTGTGTGTACTGTAAATGTGGATGATTGTATTAATTAAGGTAATGTTAATAAATAGAATATAATAAATATTTTTTATAGCACTCCTGTCAAAAAGTCTGTGGGGTTCTTTGATAGTTTCTGTTTTTCTTATTGCTTTCAAAGTTCTTTTTTAATTACAGAACTCTTTTTTAAACGCAGACTCTTTTTTCTTAAACTATATAGAAACACCCCCTCTCTTTGAATGATCGCTAAAAATTGTTTTAAGACGGTGATGATGAGATTCTTAATTATTTTTACCTGTTGCAAAATCGAGCAGCAGCAGGTTTCAATTAGAACGTTAATTAAATAACTTTTTCCCAGTGTTTTATTACTCTACATGAGACTACGAGAAAGGAGATTTTTTGAAAGGGGTTAATTGCGTTCTGGCTGAAAAATACTTTTTCATTTCTAAACACCAATTATCCAGCTCATTCATCATCATCATGAGAAATGGCTGAAAATGGCCATTCAAAGTGAAACGGTGGTTGTTTCACACACTTAAAAACTCCCCTTAACTAAACCAGCAGTCAGCCAATGAAGGCCGACGTTTGTAAACCAGCGAGCATTTAAAACTTAATTGAACCGAATCACCATCTCTCTCCCCTATTTAATTAACTTCGCTCAATTAGCAAAGGTGAGAAAGTTGTTGTGAGTATTAAATTGATGTTGTTAATAATTAATGACTACCAGGTCGTAAAATTAACGGGATGAAAAGAAAGGTGATTAAAAATTGAAGTATGTTAGTTAGTTAGTTAGTTTAGCTTGATTAATTAGATTAATTAGTAGCATCGTTGTAGTAGTTAGTGTTTTTTCAAAGCAGTTTTTCCTGAAACCTCCGTTCTTTGTGTATTTGCTAAGATTACGTTACGAACTAAACGGAAAAAGTTATAAAATACTTGAGATTCTTCCTTAATTATTTTTTCAAGTTATTAAATATAGAATATAATAATTTAATATAATAATCATTTAAATATAGTAATCATCATCATAAACAGTTTAATTAAGTAATTAAGTTTTTTTAGTGAAGGCAACTACCATTCTGAAAGTGCTCTTGTTTGTCAGTTTTTTCCCTTTTCTGAAATGCATCGTCAACTGAACATGAACGTACCTAGTACAAAACTGTGGCTCACCGCTCAGAACCCTTGAACTTTTTTCATTGTTTAAAATAAGGATCAGATTTTGTGTCCACGTTTTTTAGCTTCTTCTGCATGCGCTTTCGGTGCTGCACCCAAACCCAACTGCAACTGTTTAAAGCACTGTGGCACACAATATTTATTTTAATGGTGATTCATGATGGATTGTGTGGAGGTGCAGCAGGCAGGTTAATTAAAGAGTGTTTAATTAGTGTAGTTATCATCATGGTTAACACACAATCGAGAAGCATGCATTGAGCGTGAATCTTTTTCTTCGTTATTCAAAACTCTTTTCATTTTCATTCGCACGCGGTCTGTCTCTGGACTGGACAAAAATTGACTCGAACTGAATAAACTGGTTTTCCTCAGTAATTATAATATTTATGGACTGGACTGGATGTAAATGTAGATAGATACGTACTTTGGTTATTACAAGTTAGAGTTACATACCTTACAAACTTGGAGAGTTATTCAATTGAAATTCCTTTGAAAGTGTTTTGAAATCAGTGTCGGTCAATCGTTTTCCTCACTGGACTAACTAAGCTAAACTAATTTAGTTAGTTCAAGACGATAAAGATAAAAAGATGAAGAGGCAAGAAATACAAAAATATCTAACAAGTCCTTGCCGGGTTTCTGTAGTTCAGTTAATTAGAGGTGAAGTAGAAATTCTAACGAAAATGGATATGTGCTTATTAATTATTATCGAGTGATGAATTGTGCAAAACTGTCGAGTTAATTAAACAGTGGGGTACAGTGAGATTAAGAAGGTCGATACAGACAGAGTTTAAAAGGCAACTGGACACTTTTCACAGGGACAGGGACACAACGAAGAAACGTGCAGAAACGACAAATTGGCTAGAGAAAGCAAACTAACGAACAGTAACTGACATCGACATAATATTGACACCGAGACACATTAATATGTTGAGAGAGTTGACACATGACACGACACGACATTTAACCACGATGACGAGACAAAATTGACATTGGCCAGAGAAGGAAAGGAATTTGTTGAAGTAATAGGAAATATGCAACAATGGATTTTTACAGATCGTAATATTCATCATATTCATGCATGATGAAAGTCCACACAGAAATATTATAACGGCTTGTTTATAAATTAAGGTAATTATTTTGTTAAATGTTGTCTGTTAAACTATTACGTTCTATTTAGTAACAGGTAAAGAGTTTCCCAAAGGAAAGTTCTGCTTTTTCCTTTCCATTTTTTTTTCGTCGCACTTTTTTTTCTGTTTCAGCGCTTTCAACTTTCGTTTCAAGAGACACACGGTAAAGAGCAAATCGGTTTCAACAGTAAAAGTTTCAACATTTTTATAATAATTGAATAGAATTGAAATACAGACAGACACAGGCATAGAGAGAGACACAGATTTAAACAAGAATTTAACCATCTTTACATATGCACTTAGCTAGTTCATTAATTAAGTAATAATTAGAACTCTAAACTAATTAATGTAGACGGCAGAACGATAGACACATTTTTTAAGAATCTGTGAAGTGAACAATTTACTTTAGCCTACTCACTTCAGAGTAGTTCAAAGTTCAAAGTTACGTTAAAGGAGGTTTTTTGAAGTTAGGGAAAAGGGAAATTTTGCCCATTTATATACAATTAACGTAATAATAATTAAGATTTTTGAAAACGCTTATGTAATTTATCATTTGCAAATGTGTTGTTAGATTAAAATATGTACACACAGTTAAGTACACATGAGTGGTAATAGTGTAATAGTTATTAATTTATATGTAAGTAATCAACTTTTAATCAGCGAATAGATTTTTACCCATTAATCACGATTAATTAGTTAACCCACTGGAAAAATGCTCTACAAAAAACTAGCTAAATTGAAGCGAGAGGACGAGACTGAATTAATGAATCACACGACGGATACGATACAATAAATACGAATCATTATAGCCATTATAGGTTTAGTTAAGGTATATAATTTTACGTACAATTTAATTAGGCTAATTAAATGTTAAAGCAGGCAGACATGACATGTATCAGGAAAAAGTTTCTACACGACATTGATTTGCTTTTTATATAACAGTAAACAACTAATCACACAGATTTGACAAGACGAGATTTTCATAGCTGCTGTAAGCTGCAACTAGTTAACTAACTACACACATTTAGGAGGTAATTAAATACGTAACAATTAATTACACTTATTAAATATGTACAGCACCAAAGTTTAATTTATTTATTATGATGCACATTTCTTGGAACGCTTAACTAACTATAATTAATTTTTATGTACAATTTCGGGTTCTTAAAATATGATATTGCAGTCCGTTGTGGCTCATCAAAATGAATAATTAAAGGTCATTGAACAATATGTATATGCTTTCGGATTATTACTTTTTCTCCATAATTAACTCCCCAAAAGACAAGACAAAAAAATGATTATTGGTTTCTTAATTCATTGTTCACAATCTTTCTTTGTGAGTTATTGATAGTTTTGGTTTCATTTATTGGTTTTGGTAGTGAATAAATTGATGATAGTTTTTTGATCGTCCGCGTTCTTTGTAATAGTTTGGTTTTTTCAATTATATTATTTAATTATTAATTGCTCCTACGCGCTACACTCTGCTTAATAGGTATTTTAAAATAGGTAATTTCTTCTCTTTCTTTGACTTAATTAATTAAAGTATTTCACACACAGACAGCAGCAACAAACAGCACGGCATGCTTTTAAATGGTTTAACTTAGTTAAGAATTTAATTGAAACCCGGTTAAGTATGTATTAATTAATTGATTAATTATTAGTTTTAAAGTTTGGAATGAGAGTAGAAGAATGTTAAATGTTGGAAATACATTTTCTCGAATGCATTGTAAAAGCGGTGATTTCTGCTGAGATCAGTTGGAAATTTTTGAGGTTATTTTTTATTGCATTAAGTTCGTTCCAATTCCTGGGAAAGGAACAAATTTATGCAAATAACTCTCCTTACAATTACTAATTAATTTATTAATAATAGTAGTAGCAATCAGTAGTAAGTATTAAAATGCATCTTTTAGTAATTAATTAGTTCCTTTCGGAAATCTCCTTAAATTTAGTAATGATTAGTTTATTTTTAGTAGAGATTTATTAGTGGTATTAATTTTTTAACTGAAAATTTTCATTCGCTGAAATTGTGATTGTGGGGAAAATGAAAAAAGTCTAATTGATTTTTAATCTCTCTTTTAGTAGAAAGTGAGACTACATTAAAATTAAAGCTAAAACGGAGGCATTATTTTTCGTTATTAATTTGAGCTGTCTATGTTAAGTAGTTAGTTAGTAATTAAGTTGAATGAAGTAAAGAACAAAGCATTATTCGCCTGTGTGTGAGGTGATGATTGCTGATGCTGACAATTTGGCTAAAAAGGTCAACTATGATTGGATTTGGTTTCGGTTTGATTTGTGACTATTGTACTCAATTTTCTTCCCTTAAAACTTGAAAAACTAGCGTTTTAAATGCAGCCTTAATAAATACTCTGCTCGCTTTCCGCCTCCACTTTTTTTCCTTTAATTACACCTTTTCTCAAGAAATTAAAATCTCCTCTGGAGTAAAAGTTTGGTTTGCAAATTCACTTTTCTTCATATTGAAACTGTTTTACTCCTCACTTAAAAATCATGAAAAAACGTCGAATGAAAACGACATCATCTCCACTCGGATTCCAAATTCTGTTTTAATTATTTACTGATAATTTTTGTTTTCGTTTTGAAAAAATGTAAGTTCAGCGGTTTTGGATGTGAAATGAATAATTTAGTTTGAAAAAATCACGCATGTTTTGATTATCTAGATTGTATAGGATTGATGCGGCTTTTTCCCTAAGCTGAGAAGCCATTTTTTTGCCTACAGTAGTACAATTTTACCCTACAATTATCTAATTAACTATGATGATCAGCAAGAATTTAATTCATGTTTCGTTTATCTGTTTAAAAATGAAACGGTAGTTTACGGCTATTTAATTATTTTTTTTTCTCTCTCTATTATAAGAATAATTACCCGAATTATTATTTTTATCAGTAGCAATATAATTTTGTATCATCTGTACGTACATACACATTTTTTTCGTTTTCATTATTACAATGACGAATGCATAAATAAATTTCTCTTTTTCTCTTTAATAATACGAATATTGCTTCTCTTATAACATTTTCTTAAAACTTGTATCAATTTGACAAATCTGTTCAATTTTTTCGATTGTTTTCGATTGCTGAAGACTTTC
>VYYJ01002819.1:0-19354 GCA_021029165.1 Cyphoderus albinus | reverse complement strand
ATGGAGTTGCAAACGCCAGGAATCTACGCCCAATCAGGCAGGCGTTATTCGATATTGAACCAAAGCCACCCACGCCAAAATACAAACTTGAGCGCAGGTAAGATAATGAATGAATGAATAATATCCAAGAGTTAAAAGATGGTTAGCTGAAGAATTTTATAATTAGTAAATACAAACGGCTAATTGTAGCAATGTTTCAAAACCTCCATTATTGTAGATCGGTCCTCCACTACAATGAAATAGTGAAAAGCTGGTGTCTTCCGTTTCCTGGTGCGGATCGAGCTGTCGTCATACGTTCACAAAATCTCTTCTTCCGACTTCAGAACCAACGACCCGCCCAAATCAATGCATATGTCAAAATGGGATCTCTCTTTTCTGCAATACTTCTGATGATCGCGGCTGTGGTCTTTGGTGTTCTCGTGCATGTCCCTCTGGGCGTTGGGCGTTGGCTTCTCTTGAACGTAAGTATTTAATATTATTGAATGTCAAATATATATGTCATAGTCATTCATGGAATAGTTAATGAGCGGAAGCTAAAATTCATTTATTTGCAGTTTCCTCGATTGATGTCCCTCGGTTATGTTACCCACGAAGGGCCTTCCCGAGAGGAAATGGACGAACTGGAATTCCATGTTATCTTACACGGAAAGGGATGGTCAGAAAAACTTGCTGAGCCAACTGACCAACACACAGAGGAACCAAATAAATCAAAAACAGTGAAGGTAGTTATTTAGTTAATAGCGCTTAGAAATCGACATTTTAAAACTCATTAATATAATGATGAAATGATAGGTCTCTGGAATTAACCCCGGTTATGGCGCCACCTGCGTTTGCTTGCTTCAGTCTGCTCTGACTATTTTGAAAGAATCGAACAAAATGCCTTCTACGTAAGTTTACATTTAAACAATTTAATTCATCGGGAGCATTTCATTAATTTTAATTATTATATTTCGGATGAAACATCTCAATTTTCTTTTCCAGTGGTGGCGTTTATCCTCCTGGTGCCGCTTTTGCAAACACTGACCTCATTAAAAGACTTAAGGAGAATGGCGTTAAGTTTCAAGTTACTGACTGAAATGTCCAAAATGGAAAAGACAATCATAACCCAACTACTTTGCCTTTGTATCACTAAAATGTGAACAGAAACCGTTATTATATAGATTAGAAGTTAACTTATTTCATGAAAACATTGATTTAGAATTCATATAATTCATTCATTTATTTACATGCATTATAAATATTAATAATACATTATGTTAAATCTTAAATGACTGCAAGCAGTTTAATGTTTTTATGTAAAATAGAAGCTTTTTCTCCATTCCATCAATTAATAAATAAATGCATTTAGCAGTAGCATTTAATTCATCTCCTTCCTAATTTCCAGCATCCACTACATTAACATTATTTTAATTGTCCAGTTTTTATGTAAGCATTATCATCGCAGGACTGGCGCGCTAGTGTGCTAATCGCCAATTACGTCTCGAACTCACTTAATCTAAGCAATGTATGTAGCATAAAAACACTTCCGCGATCATGATGAATTGATGAACAACTGAATTTAGGCGTCCGCGTCCGCGCGCCTAATTCACTGCATTCTTTGATTGTCTAGTCTGATTGCTTTGTGCAATCAGACTAGCTGATTGATGCTGGTTTAGCCTTGAGCTCTTGAGCATAGAGTAAAATTGTGAAAAGAACGCATTTGCTCTTGGCGACAAAGGAGCAAAGAATGGAGCAGTGGTGCGAAAGTGGTGCAAAGCGAGCCAAGTACAAAAAGTGGCATGCAAGCAATAAAGAGCAGCAGCTAGAGAAAAGGAGAAAAACACTAGAGGAGAAGCAAAAGCATTCGGCATTTCGGCGACGCCTGAGTAAAACAACGTGCTCAGTGTGCACAAGCACAACGCATGCATGTGGATGAATGGAAATATGGAAAATGAAGAATCTCGACGTCTGACTCATGTAAAGATTTAACATGGAGAGGTATCGCAGCACGATGCCGTGCCATGCAAGGAACTCGCAACTTCCTCCTTTTTCTTTCTTTCGTCTGGGCATGGAAAAAAGCAGGCTCATTCCAGATCTGGACTTTTGCTTGCTTTTTTGCGCTGGAAAATAACAAAAATAAAAGGATTTCAATAATTAATTACAGTTTAGAATAGGTAAGTTAATTGCTTAATTGAGAGTCTTGTTGTGTTAGATGATAGAATGGCGCGTTAAGTTAATTAGGGTTTTGCTTTAATTTCATCACTTAAAAAGTAATTTTGTAATTCTTTGTTTTTGTTTGTTTCATCAGTGAAGAGAAGTGAAAAAGTCAAAGGCTACTCAAGTACCTACAACCTACCCGGTTTCTTTTTGTTCGTTAAAAACGACGATTGTCGGTGACGCCAGCCCGAACAAAGCCTTTTTTTCTTGTAACGTAAAGTCAGTTAGTTAATCATCATGGACTCGGAGAAACTCGCCCGGATTCAGGCACAGGTCCGAATTGGAGGAAAGGGAACTGCCCGCAGGAAGAAGAAAGTTGTCCACAGAAGTGCCACCACAGATGATAAGAAGTTGCAGTCCACACTGAAAAAATTGGCTGTTAGCACGATTCCAGGAATCGAAGAGGTAAACTGGAAACCTTGATTTGGAACAATCTTTCTTTGTCTTAACTTTTCTTAGTTTTAAAATGCATTTTTTCATTTGATTGAGGGATGACAGTCTCTAACTTTTCCGTTTTTATTTAATTCTTAATGCTTATTTATATTTACCAATTACGTTCATTTTAGTAAAATACTAACATGAATAATTATGTTTCCTGAATTCTTATCGGAGGTCATGGTCAGGTCAGTCTTATTTTTTATGTTGGACACACAAGTAAATATGAGCTTTGATTATGCTGTTTCAGGTTAACATGATAAAAGAAGACGGAACAGTTATCCATTTCAATAACCCTAAGGTTCAGGCTTCATTGGGGTCTAACGTTTTCGCTGTCACTGGACATGGAGAAACTAAGGGTAAGTCAAAACTACAATCATTTACTGCTTGCCTCATGCCTTTTTTTCGGTCACATTCAAAACTGTACCGCCCCTATCTCAGTTGTAAACGAGGTCAACAGGTCAATCTGATGTAATAGCATAAGCAATAATTACTAATTAGTCTTTATTTGTTTGCTTCTGCAGAGGTAGCAGAGATGTTGCCTGCGATTTTGAGCCAGATGGGGCCTGAAAGTTTGGAACATGTTAAAAGATTTGCGTATACCGGACAGCAACGATTTGGTGGCTTAGGAGGACTTGGTGCGAAACCTGACGCTGGAGAGGATGGCGATAACGACGAGAGTGATGATGAGGACGTTCCTGACTTGGTTTCAAATTTCGATGAGCCAAGCAAAGACGAGGCCGGCAAAACGACTGAAAAGAGCGAAGCTAACCAATCAGAAGAAGCCAAGGAGTAAACCCCGGAATGATAATGATTTATTCTTCATACAACAACGGCAAAATAGGGATTTAAGAAAAAAAGGATTCAAACGATATAATATATGCTTCTAAAATCTGAAGAACCTTTTAAATAATTCACCTTTCTTGGTTAACAAAAAAAAACGATGTCGTGTCATGTCAGCCGGTGGGAGCGGTGACCACTAAAATATTGGCAGGCTCTACTTTACTCTTATTGTTATGCTACAATTACTTAATAGAACTTTTGCAAAAAAATTGTAATATTTACACGTTAGCTCATCAAGTTTTGTTTATAATTTTTAGAACTTACGTAAATATCTGTCGTGTCGTGCCACAACAGCTACAAAAAATACATGATTAAACAACTTCTGTAGACGGATTTTGGCACACAATAAAAGTGGTAAAAATTGTATTAATTAAGTTGATAGTTATCCACCCTTAGATATCATTTCCACCCTGGTTCCTTCATACAAGCGGATTTAATACCAATTCCCATTCCGATTCCACTGCAAATCAAATGTTCATGATCATAATCAGATTTTAAACGCTTTATTTGATTTTCGTTCCGTTCCAACTATTGTAGATTGAATTGAAGTGAGTGAGAAAAATGTGTAAGATTGCTGGTGTAGGGTCGGGTGTCATCGTCATCTAAATCATGTCGGGACGAACGAACTGGCTAAGGGAAAGATCTTAAACTTCTGTGTAAGTGTAGGTAGGTACATACGTTGTTTTGTCGGTGTGCGTTCACATTTCAACTTCACACTCCAATCTCCAAACCGTTGTTTTCCTCTCTGCCTACGAGGTTGTTTCACTACATCCGCACATCCGTTTCCCAAACACTCAGGAATAACTCAGTGTTTCGAAGATGTTGGAAATGTTGACTACGAAATGCTAAAAATAGACGATAAGTACAAAGCTATCGAGATGATATGTTCGAAACACACTTTTATTATTAGGATTATACGTGATGTAGCCGTAACCTTTATAAAAAATGTGCCTGCTACTACACATTTTGAGCGGAGTAGCGTCTTTTCATTAAATTGTATCTACCTACCTTATAGAAAATATCTTTTTAACCCCATTAGATTATATCACTCGTTTCCGGCTCATCGTGCTTTACGCTGGATTCATTCTCATTCTATTTCCTTAAGCCTTCGTTCTCTTCTCATCTCAACCGAAAACACGCTCTAAACTAGATATAAAAATATCCTTTATATCAAACAAGATGGAACATTATTACTATTACATGTAGTGTATGTATGTACTTTGGGGATTCCCCTTGGATTTTTTTCGAACATCTTTTTCATAACAAAAATTCAGTAGCTCGTCTTTTACAAAACGTGGACTTGTTTCTTGAAAATTCAGTAGCCCGTTTTTTGTGTAAACAATTGAAACAAAAATAAAATTCATCTCATTGCACATCTTGATGACAAAAGTATGAGCTCGAGAGTTAATAATAATACAGAAAGAGTGAAATTGATAATGAAGATGATGTTATTTGAAGAGTGCGTGCGTGCATTAGTAGAGAGTAAATACCTATGAATGAGCGTTTTGAATGGGGTGTGGTCACTCTAGCTGAGGAATGAAAGAAAACATTGAGTTTTAACGGGCACCCGTTAAAAAATTGTAAGCATCTGCCTTCATTTCATAAACTTATTCAAGACAATGTTTCCATCCAACATTTCGCTCGAGTCTGCCGAGCAAGTGTCATGTCAGAGTGAGAGCAGAAGTTTGGAGGTTTTCAGTTTCACTTTTTCAGTTGTGTTTGTTGCCGTTGCGTTGCCCTGATGTGATATGATTCTGAGCAGACGATTTACTCTGAGTTGCTGTGTCTTGTGCCACATTTTCAGTTACATGGTAAATATTCTAACACAAATCCGCGTCTTTTTCTGTCGATAAGCTCGCTTAGAAAAACAAACGGTGAAAATAAACATTCAAGTGTGAAGTGCCGATATTCATGTCTGCCTAGGTACATTACCCAATCAAAAGATCTCTTTGCTTTCCTCCACTTTCCTATTACATATTTACTATCACACAGCTTACGCTACGTTACGCATCCATTGTGTTCCACTCGGAGGTTTATTTTTCAGAGCGTCTCGATTCGAGACTCTCGAAGAAACAAAATTGAGTTGATTGAAGACTTTTCCTTCCTCCATCAGCTCACACAACGCTCTGACAATTCACTTCCATCCAACTCCAGCATGGTGAAGTCGCATCTCTGCAAACTTTCTTAACTACGCAGGCAGACCGTTATCTGAGACAGGGAGTGGTGCAGTGACGGTGCGCGGTGTAATACCACTTTACTTAAGCTTCTATGCTTGCTTAGTTATCGTCTTGCCTTATCATCATGTCATCGTTATTTACTTAACTTACATCGCTTTGCTTGCAGTCGGGTTTAGGATTTTGTGCAGTTTTGGCAAAACTGCTCATGACATAATAATAAGAGGGCACTGTTTGCCAACAACCATTAGAAAGCAAAGAAATAGAAAACAAAGCGAGAAATCCTTGGTGTCGAAATCTTTTACGGGGATTGTACAATCAATTAGTGACTAAACGTGTTATAAAAAGAAACGAGAAGCGCACACGTGTTTCAATACATAGAACAGGTTTACGATATTTGGGACACATTGCCTCCAATGCCTCCTGAAAATATCTTTTTGTATTATTTCAGTCGGGTCTTTGATTTAATAAAAAAAGATAAAACGATCTCAATAATTCGTGCTGGCCTTTGTGTCAATTGAATGAAAAGGCTGCGGCTTGGTGCTATGCTGTGAGGCTGTGACTGTGAGGAATGCATGCTAATGAATTTTAACAGTCGACCATGTTCTTGACTTCTCAAAGTCGCATTGTAATTCTAATAAAATATAATTGCTGACAAATAACACTGTTGCGTTGTAAAGAAAGACTGAAACTGAACTGCAACAGCTAAACAGATTTCGTTTGGAAGGTTCCAATAAAAATTGTTCTTGATGTTATTGAATCGAAACTGCTTGAAAAGTGTTCGTACTTCGTGTTTGTCAATGACGGTGATGGTGTTATGTTGGCATATTTTCGGTGTTTGGGGATCGGGATCATGAGAAGGGCAGCAGAGTGAAAAAAGATGAAGCGAGATGAAATGCACTGAAAAAACTGTTAATTTCTAACGTACGTGATCTGTAATCATCTATCGCGTATGACGACTTTCCCCACATTCACCATTCACCAGGGCTAAATGCACACAATGAATCAGGAGATTCTAAAATCCCATCAATTCAAGAAAGAGTGAAGCTCTGCAGCTATAGATTTCCTGGCTCTTATCTTGGTGCGGTGACACCAACCGACACCGGTTGACTATATACTATATAGTCTTCTGGCAAAATCGCAAAGTGACAAGAATACTGGTTGACGATGAGGCATCATTTACATTTTATTGCATTGCAGCCTCAGAGCTCAACTTCAGCTTTTAGTACTGAACTGAACATGTGCGTTTATTTTTAAGGGGAAAATAACGACTGCGAGTAATTAACTGTATTATATTATTATACACAACGAAACGACTGCAACATGCGACATGTTCATCAAATAGAAAATCAGCCCATGAGGAGATGCGATGAGCCCACAGCTTGAGCTGGCGCTGAGACTGCGACTGCAGCAAATGTCGCGGCTGTCGCTTTTCCCAGAGGACAGTTTTGCAACATTTGCAGAATTTTTTTTATAGATAAACCATTTTCAAGGAGCTCGTCCGTCAAGTGCTTTCAAACAAACAAAACTGTCCTTACATGAAAATGCGTCAGGTCAGGTGCCTAAAGAACTGAAATTTGTGATTTCTCCAAGAAAAATCGCCCCAAGAAACTTTTTGTGCGAGGTTAGGTTAAAAATTTATTTTTTTCCTGGGAAAAAGTGCAACGCTGCTTTATTCAACGATACGAGTTTGAATCGAGCCATTCCAAATCTTTGTTTCATTTCATTCTCCGTAAATATTTAGCAAGTCAAATATAGATCACTGAGTGAGTTAATTTTAACTCGGGATCAACTTTGTGATTTTTTGTGTTCGAGTTCGACATAATTATGCCAAATGAAGCTGGAATTTTTCCGTCATCACTTTCTCAACATCTACGAAAAGCCTGATCAACATCAAAATATTACTGATAACGTAAACTGTTTGAACATAACAAAACAACCAGCAGCACGCAGCTTTCCAGAAATGTCTCACTGCCCCATTTTCATATCCTGTTTACAGAAACTTTCTTCTTCAACATTTAGTCTCGGGATGAGAGACCATTAAAATTATACGTAAAACAATTTAAATTGTGTTCCAGTTCCAGTGTTCCCTTATTCCGTTAACGAGTAACTTACCGTTAAAGGTTGCGGTTACTGATAAGATTGAAAATCAGATACATTCTCAGGACTTGTTTGAAATATTATCAAAGCGAAAGTGCTTATAGCTTCCGGATTACCAAACTTTCTCTTCGATTACTCAATTTTCCTGTCTCAGGTTTCAATGTTGGATTGACAAATAAAAACTTCCGCTCGCAAAAATGTCGTCATACAAAGGATCTTCGTATGTAAGTAAAGTAACTAAATCTGAATGCTTTAACTGTTCAACGCTCAATTAATACACAATTAATTATTCATTAAGATAATGGTGGCAGTGTTGTAGATGTCAATGTCATCAAGAAGAAAAATTAGGCAACAAATAGATTTTTTGTGATGTTGTGGCCGTGGGAGTTTAGTTGTTTGTTGGTGGCTATATTGCTCCTAAAGTCTAAAGGTTCTAAAGGTCTCTTGTGTCACTCCACCGGTTCTGTTTTTGTACTTTCAATTTTTCTTTGTCGCCTCCTTCAATAATGACAGCTTATTAATGATCAGAGATAAAGAATAGATTTTCAAGTTATTTACATCAACGGGACTGTCTGACTGACGTATCGAGTTGAGATATTTGTTCTGGAATCCGTCCATTTCTAATTTTCTAACTTCTATTCCAACAACTCCAACTGCAAGGCATGTCATGCGTCTCTTTCCTCCACGTCCACGTCCACCTTTTACAATCTATCAAAAGAAAAGAGAAAAAACGATTACGATGATAATATGCAGTAACGTTACGTTATGCGTTAAGTTATCACGGAGTTACGATTTTATGGAATGGATGGAGTTCAATGAGTCTCGCTCACAGTTTGTTTCCATTTGCTTCAGACTGTTAAGACTCGTTAGACAAAAAAATCTCATCATGTTACATACATACATTAACCCTTAATATTTTTAAGTCGCAGACTAAACTTTGTTTTATATAAGTGACGTAGTGAAGAAAGTGAAAGATTATGAAATTGTAAAGGTTCTTGCCGTGGGTTGTATGCAACTGCTGCGCTTTACTTGAAATCTTGCACTCTGCCTGCATAAACTGACTTATCAGTTCATTTTTTAGTTCATAGACTGAGAATGAGATAGGTGCAACAACCCTAAACTAAACGCTCAGTTTCAAATAATAATAAAATGAAAATCCTATCTTCCTTATTGCATCTGTCTGTCTATTTCCACCCATTGCAGATTGCAGAGGTGGCTGTGGCTGTGGATGAGCCACGTCTAATACAGAAAATAATAGAGTTCAAATGACAGAAAACAGACCAAAAATAAACGGCAAGAAAAATTGTAACATGCTTTAGAAACTCCCCAAGAAAATGTGAAATCCATTAGGCAGCATGTTGGATCTGCACATTCATTGGAAACATTAAGGAGACATAAAAATCCTTTAAACAGTACATTTTCAACAATCTATAAATCTCATGAGTCTGAGAGCTTGCAACAAAAATGAGATTTCGTAGGTTATTATTAGAGGAGCACGAAAAGTTACAAAATTCCTATCGAGTCCGGCTAACAAAATGAAATAAATTCATACTATATTCAAACTAAGGCTGTAAAGCTTGAATAAAATTAATAATTATGTAACTATTTACTTTTAACTACCGTAATTATAAAAAGTATTTTGGTAGATCTTGAACTTGAGAGATATCGCACCGCGTTAGACATACCGCAGAAGACAATTTTTTTTGGGAGAATTCCAACCACTTTCAAAATCTCTTTTCCAGCTTCGTCTCCTTTTTACATTATAGCAGACATTCCTTCACATTTTAGATTAGATACGAACACTGTTACGTAACCGTACATTTCTCTTTAGATTACCAAGTCAGAGTCAGTTAGAGTTTTAAGACTCGAGTCGAGGTTTTAGATTGCTGAAATAATTTTCTGCTTTTTAATCTACATCCTCCAAACCAAGGTGGTGTATGTTATGTTGTATGTAGGTGTAGGTGGAGGAACAACCGAGCAGGAATGTGACATCAAGTTATGTACGCACGCAAAAAATCACGCACTCTTGCATAAATTACCTAAGAAGCTGATTTCATTCTTGTGAAATAGGATTTTTCAGGAGAAATATATTACAGATATTTCTCATCTCAGTTTCTCAGTGTGCGGCGCGCTTTGCACTTTGTGGGTGCTACATCAAGATTATATGATAAAATGGAGTCAGAAATTGCGTGATTGCGTAGAACACGCATTTTGGACAGGAGATTCTTTAATACATACGAAAGGCCGCTGACTGCTGCGACTTTAATTTAATAATGCGAAAAATATGATGGTATGATAAACCGTTTGAGTTTGTTGCTCAAACTTGCAATAAGAGTGAAAATTCAGTAAGATTTCCCATAAAAACCATTCCGCATGCAGTTTAGAACGTTAAAGGTCACTGATTTCTTTTCTGGCGTTGTCACATCTTTTCTTCAATTTTTATCGCATGTGCCGGGCGGTCCAAGTTTCGTTATTGACTAGTTTTGTACATAACAGGAAAATGCGGAAGACTTTTTCTAATAGACTGAAACTGAAATGGAGCTGTGTAAGGCGACTCACCAATAAACCTTATGTTATGAGATAATGATGTGATAGATTTTTTTTGCGAGTTTGTGATTTCCTGTATGAAATGAAATACTATTGACAGTTCATTTTTCCTCGTAAGGATTTTTTCAGTAAAAACAGGCAGATTTTTTCAATGTGATGCGTGAGAGAGATGAGATGACTTGGAAATTCTAATAAACTCTTTAGTATGTGAACAGACATGTTATGTGTAAAACAGAAAAAGTCTTAGGTACGAGAGCCAAGATAAGCACCAAAGAAATGAAATGACTGAATCCGAGGAAAGACACGCATAATAATAATAATTGAAACGCTTGTGATAAAATCATGCGTAAATCATGGCACTACTATTATCGAGCTTGCTTTAACCTAGACACGAGTAAAAAAATTCTAGCTTTATTCGATACCAGATTATGTAATGTAACGCACTCGATCCCACAATGTATTTTTATGGGGGCAACATTTTTAAAAGAAAACAATCGTAATCTGATTTCGAATAATTTATTTTCTCTCTGTGTTCATTGCAGAGTCAGTGGCGTGGAGGATTGGATCGAGGAGTGGGGTCATTTTCCTCTACACCCTCGTCATCATTGGGGTCTACTTCCGGTGTTGGTTCCAGTGCGTCGAAATTTTCTACTCTGGGGCTGAAATCGTCAGTCGACTCAAGGAGATCTCCTAGTAGGGTACGTCCATAAACATTAAATATATAAATAGTTTGAAATGGTTTCGTTTTTAATTGCTGAAAATATTTTTAGGACTCAAGTTACTCATCTCAATCCCCAAGTCGATACACATCATCTTTATCATCTCGTGTGAAGGACACACCTTCCTCCGGAGTGTCTTCCTATGGCAGTGGAAAGTCGAGCCTTGGAAGTAGCTCATATTCAAAAGACAAGCCAAGCATGCCGAGCTTCGGAATATCTGGGGGAGGCGTGAGTGCATTAACGTCTCGATTTAGTTCATCCCTGGGCTCATCCTCCTCGTCCGCTAATGACTCATCGAGTTCCAGCACCTTCCGACCATCTGGCACTTCCGGCTACATTCGATCCTCCAGAGACAGGGAGAGCTCGTTTACGAAAGGCTCTTCTGTCACAAGCTCGTCCAGTCTGCTGGACGACACGAGCACCAGTGCTGCTGCTAGTAAGCGATTATCAGGTGGAACCACGTCTGGAACATCTTCACTGATGAATGGTTCCATTTCCGATGGAAGCTCCTCCCTCACAAATTCAACCACTCCGGGAAGTGGTTCATCTTCAGGTACAACTTCATCCACATTATCCACCTCCTCAGCGACAAATTCATCGAGTGCTTCGTCTTCAACAGGAAACAGCAGTAGCACCTTAAGTTCTTATAAACCTTACACGCCCCGGTCACTTTTAACTTCTGCAGATATCAAGCCCATCACGGCTCCGACACCTTCGAGCTCCCTGCGAACCACTGCAAGATACGGTCTAAAAAGCGGCCCTTCACATGCCCACTACAGCGTATCACTTCCCACGGCCAGCACGCTGAAAGCGGCGGCGATGCTAACGGAAGAGGCCAAGAAGCAATTAAGTAAAAGCCAGTATCAAAGGGAAAAGGAAGACAAAGAGCACCAGCTCGAAGAAGCCACCTCCTGGATGACCCGGGGAACCTGCACCATTCTAGACGATAATGACGACAGTTCCACGGATGACCCCTGTGACGACCCAGAGTCAACCTCACATTTGAAAGCTAATGAAATATCAAACGACGAGCAACCCTCATTCAACCCCAGAACCTTTAACCCCAGATACGAGGGCGTCCTCAAACACAAATCAGTACAAACGGAAGAAGAGCCTAAAAGCAAGTACGCCGGACTCACGGCGATTCCGCGACCTCCACTCTCTATAAACTTTTGCAGTCCATTCACCGCCGTGATGAATCGATTCAACGCAGAAAAAACTGCGAAGGCTGCGGCCGCCAGTGAAAGCAATAACAATACCAGTAATGGGGCAACTAGTTCAGGCATCATTAGACGGGGCAGTCTGAAGAAAACATTGTCGGACTCGACAAAGGAAACAAAGACCAGCAATAAGAGTCTCAATAATAACGCGAACTTAACCGCAACAACAATTTCGAATGGCGCTACTACCAGTGACCACTCGTCACGATCCTCACTTCCCAGCAGACAAACGTCTCCTGCCAGCAGAAGGAACAGCCTCACCAACAAGAGCCGAACGACAGATGGCGAGGACATTATTGTCACTGGCAATAAAAATCCATCATCCACCTCCATCTTAGCGGACCAAGCAACCGTGACCACAACATCATCATCATCCTCAACAAAGAAGCTTACAAAGTCATCCAGTCCCCCTGCAGCAACATCGTCATCGTCAACCACTGCCTCAGTAACTGCAGGCGGCTTGGTCGTCAACTTGGCTAACAAGGAATTTATTCGCAAATCCGTGCTCAACGTCGGAGAGACAAAGGAGGAAGCGCCATCATCCTCTGAGACTAAGAAATCTTCCGTTGCTCCTGCGTCTCCCGGTAATGATGATAATAACAATGAGCCAGGCAGTAATAACAACACACGCATCTCTCCTTTGTCCACTGGCTTCAAACGTGAGTCCACAAGACGACCCCCCACTGCCCCCACTGATCCCAACAAATCCTCTTCTGTCGCAAATCAACAAGCCAATAATAATAGATCAATCAGTCGCATCTCTTCTTCGCAGTATAATGTGAGCAACAGTAGCGCTAACAGTAGTCGGGCATCATCGCCAAGTCCCAATAATGCCACAACAGGAAATTGCAATTCGTCACCGACAGCGGGTGGTTTGGCGAGAATAAAATCGACGAAAAATGTTAATCCTCTGAGGAAATTAAGCTTGGAGAACTCGAATGCATCCGACTCGGATTCCTCTGTCACCTCGTCATCCGCTGCTGCTGTAGCCCGAGGCGGAGGCACGGGCCCCGCGAGTCTTGCCAAACTGAAAAAGAAACTGGCAAGTGACAATAATAGTGTGAGCGACAATAATAATGTAATTAATAACAGTAGCGTTGCCGCAGGGGACAAGAAAAGTCCACAGCTTCGGAGGGGAAGCGGCGGTGGTGGTGGAGGTGGCACGACTTGCTCGTCCTCGGCAAGCAGTCGGAGTGCGAGCGTTGAAAGGGGCAATAACAGCAACGCAAGTAACAGCATTGCCGTTACAAATTCCACTTCATCTTTACACCCCTCAAATCTCAGAAAGAGTTTATCCAAAACGGAGAACAAATCCTCCCTCAAGGTCTCCCAGGGTTCGACTTCATCATCGTCGGATACTGAAAAGAAGCAAAAGAAGGGTCCAGTTACCATTAAAATTACACCGGAAACCGCTCCTGATAATAATGACGTTGAAGACATAAAATGTTCCAAAACGAATAATAATTCGAATAGTCAAGCCACTGCAGATGCGATGACGATGCAGTCTGGAAATGAAGAACCGAAACAGACGCCATTCTTTATGCGAATGATGAGTGACACTCCATGGGTACGAAAATGCCAGTCTGGCGACATTCCCTGGTGGATGGCTTCCAATCCAGATATGCCTGCAGCTCTGGCGAAAAATTCGAGCAGATCTGTCATTCGAGTGCCAACAACGAAGGACATACAGGAGGAAATGGGGACTGGAAATCTGCAGAGCTTTCTGATACCACCAAAACCTGACAATGACATTGACGACTCCTCGTCATCCTCGGAGCTTTCCGATATCGAGTGTGACGATGACGCCCTGGACCAAAAATCGAACCGACCTCTGGGCGAGAGAACAAGTCCGGATGGCACAGAGATTCCGTCACTCACTCTTCCAGACGATTCTGCCATGCTGACTAAATCAGAGAAGCAGGATCTTTTTATTGGCTCGTTGAGAAACATTGATGACATTCTGGGCTTCCTCCCTGCGAATTTGCTGGCGCCTAGCCCCAGTCCAGCACCTGCGACACCGACACCCTCCGCATCCGCCACCAACAGCGCGCTTCAAGAGGCTATGGATGAGCTGGTGGAAGCTCAGAGGAAATTGTCTCTTATCGGGCGAGCTAATCCAGACAAAGATGAGGATCTCTCTGAGTCAGAGAGCAGCAGCGAGTCTGACTTCAGTGATGATGAAGACGATCCTCTGAAACCGGTCTGCGGTAATAACGCAAAGACCCTAGGCGACGGGGATGACGATGGCAGTGAATCAGACTCAGAGTCCGAGGAAGAGGACGATCAATCAACTGGAACTTCCAGTAGCTTTGAAGCTGAAGAAGTCGATCCTGCCAGCGTGTCCGCTTCAAGGTAATCAATTTATTTATGTCTTGCAACTTTTCACCCCACAAATTACCCCAATTATTGTATGTACTTGCATAATGTAAAGTGTAGCAATAAGGCTTGTGCTGATTACGGTAACCTGACTAAATCACACAATCTCACTCACCTCTTGCGTTTTTTCATTATTAACTTTGACTCTTGTGAAACATTGTGATCGTGCACTTCTAATAATTGAATAATTATGACCTTGCTGCTGTTATTTTATTACACTGGCATGTGTAATGGGCATTTTCTTCTTATTTAAGCTCGATTTTCCCCCAGACAGAGCCAAAGACACAAATCCGAAGAAAATTGATGGCACTGTTTTGAATGAAAATAATGGTGTCATTATTTATGAGCTGTTGTAATAACAATGTAATAAAAATAAATGTCATTTTTATTATCTTGGAAAATTTTTGGGGACAAATCCATGTGCAAGTGAAAACAATCATACATAATCATAGTAAAGTTTAAGACTTGAGACAGACTTATTTTAAAGTTAAATAATATTTATATAAAAAGAGCTATAAAAATTCTCTTATGTAGTAGTTTGCCAACTTTTGAAAACAAAAAATTAAGAGTAAATAGTTAGCAATATGTCACCATTTTATATATCCCCTCTAATCTGGCGTTTTACTGCGTTCTTGCATCATCCTTGAACAGTATGAATGTGAAGAGGCACCAGCAAATTTAATGTAAGGCATGTGAGCGAACGTGATTCTGGTATTGTAGAGGGATAATTTTTCATTTTTTTCATGTCAAATGTAATTTCCCTTAAATAATGATGATCAGTAAGCTAAACGCAGAAATCGTGCGCAGAGCTAAACGCATTCTGAAATATTAACATTTGCACTTCATTTATCTCCACGTTAAGTAAGTACTAACAGCAATGATAATGATAATAATAATACCTAACCACCGTCACATTTTGCGTAGACAGATTTTTTTCTGTTTAAAGGTTTAAATACCCTGAGTTTGACATTGTCTTGTTAAACTAGAAAAGTGTCCTTTTTCTCATGTTAATAACATTTTTTCGCTACTTTCATTGAAGTGACCTTGAAAATGATACGAAATAAAAAAATCTGTTGTAAATTAAATACAGCTGAAGATTGCAGTTAGTTTGACTTGAAATTGTGGCGGTGTGTTTTTTGTACACTTTTGATTTACTAGACTAGAATTAGAATACTTTTCACATTGTGTCTTACATTACATAATCCTGTTATGAATGACGAGCGCATTCTAAAACTCTGACTTTTCTTTTATTACAATTTTATTACATTATTATAAAACATCCAATCCCATCACTCTGTCAGTGTTTGTCAGCCCTTTTATAAGAAGAGGAGAAAAGTGTTTTGCAGGAAGTGTTGTCACATAAACCTTCATCAAACTGCGATTCACCACAAAGAAAATTGCTTCATATTTCCCAAAGCACGAACAGCAATCATCTAACAATACACCTCTAATCATATCATAGCGAACGTGGTATTGTCCTTTAGGTTTAGTGGTCAGTCTCGCTATTTTTATTTTCATCATCTTCTGAAGAAGATTCGATTTTTTTTTTCTCTTATGTAAGGCAGATATTTATCATTGTCAAATACTTCATGTTTATTTCGAATCGAATCATTTTGAAATCTCGAAAACCGTAGTATTCAAGTGATGCGAATGAAATGAAGGAATTAACCTTTTTTATGTCGCATTTTATATTACAGCATCTGAAAGCTTCTGAAATCTGAAACTGAACTTCACTCATTGCCCCAGTACGAGAGTATTTTTAAAGTATTTTTCTTAACTTAGTTTATAGCCTAAAACCCTAAACTAACGGAAGTGCGGTTTTCACGTGTTTCTCTTTAAAAATTATTATTCCGGCTTAAAATTGGAATTTCAATTTGATTATTTACGATTTGTTAGCTGGCCGAGTGAGAGTATTTAGAGCTGAAGAAAGGCTTATCCAGGAAATGATTTCGGTTATTTCTTTTCCATGATCATGACAAAAGAAGGAAGGGATAATCCACTGTGATGTGCAATTCGATTCACACAATGAAAAGAGGTGAAGTGAAACCATTGTCCGTAAATGGAGGCAATGCCGCCATAAAATCAGAAAATGACAGTAAAACATTTAACTGGATAGAAAAAAATAGCTGAGCTGAACCCTTTGCACGTATGTAATCTACGTAAGAAATGGAATAGACACAGCCCATGATTTATGCCGCATTGTTCTGACGTGAAATGTGATGGGCTGATTAAAAAGAAAATGCATTCGTGACCTTTATTCATATCTCGGCTGTAACGTTGTAAATTGTATTTTGGTTGTATTTAGAGTACAATGCATTTGTCACAGTAAGCCGAACAATTTGGCTTTTTAATGGACATGCATAAAAACTGAAGTGTAATAGCGAGACGCACACTCGTAAAATGTGCACAGTTAAATAGTTGTTAGCAACCATCAACCGCAGCGTTCAGTTACAAAATTCTCCTTACGAACTTTTTCAGGCTGAGCCTGAGCTGACGCAGTAGAAATTCCTTCCATTTTTTATGCCCTGGCGAAAACAGTTTTACTAGACATTCTGGCATCGACTTGGGTCTGGCTCTGGCTTGGCTGACTCAGTCATTGTCATTAGTTTACCATTCTACAAGGATTATGCCTAAATATGAAATTCTCTGGACTATGCAAATGCAAAGTGACATGGAAAATGTGCTTTATCTACATATACACAACGGATGTTTTTAACTGTCATTCTTTAAAAGTGCAATTGCACTGAGAAAGAATTTTCCTTTGGTCTTATCACATCAGTTAACTTTTATGGGTAAGCCTCCAGATTCAGGTTGATGCGAATTGTGATGTGATGACTAGTTGAAAAACTACAGAGAAAATGATATTTAGCAAGAACTGCGAGCTACCGACCGTGGGATTCGATGAGTGCGTAGTTTTACACCATGGAATGAATCAAGTCGTACGATTCTTGTCAGTGATTTGAAATCCGATCAGATCACCAGACTAAAAAAACTGCTTTGGTAGTCTTGGACAAGTGGTTTTTATGGGGTGTTTCAACAACCAAATGCGGGAACCAAATGGGAAATATGCGACGCTATAAATATCATCATTTTTCTTTTTTCATATCTTCCATAATTATCAACATCAACCCAACCCAATTGTACTTAAATAGGTTGCTTTTCATTTCATTTTTGTTTATTTATTATGATTATCATCATATTTCTTGGATAAGCTTCGCTTTCTAGGTGCCACGCTCACTGTGGTCGAGTCAAGTTAAACTATTACAGTAGCAAATAAACACATCATTTTAATTTTTACTGCTTGATTCTCTTCTTAAAAAATGACTCTGCATATGCTCTAATGCTATCTGCTTTCATCTCATCTCATCATGTTTTAATTAATGCCAGTTAGTTAAAGCTGAGGAATTACTGCGAAACATGAAAGGCTTCTGCCTCTGCCTAATACAGATAAGTATTTTTGGTGATCCTTATATTTCATGCTCATGTCAACATTATTATTGTTATTGCCACATCCTTTTTTCTCATGATCATCACACAATCACAACAATAAAATGTTGCTTATAAATCTCCTCTTTGCTTAACGTGACGTTCGTGGCATTCATAGGTAGAGACTTCCCTGATGAAGCTAGGAAATTATTTTGGAAATTACCATTCATTCTGAATGAACATCTTCATTAAAAATATTTTATACTCTCTATACATATAAAAAGGGTAATAATCCTTTCGTTCTTCTTTAATGACCCTAGATTTTTCTAATTCGCATGATGTGAAGTGAATGTGAATGTCAAATCCCATTCAGAGACACATTCAACGAGAAAGCATGTCGATTACCGCCACCGCACAGTCAGTGCGTGTTGATTCATTTTTTATTACCATGAATTCTTACACTTGCAGCAGCTAAAATAAAAATTTATGATTATGACATGGACGTAGTAGGTGGAATTATCTTTTTGGAGCAGTTATTTCCAAGCATCAGATCAGATCAGTTAGGTGGACGACATTGTGGAGAAAAATGGTTCTGGAGGATTGTGAAGATCCATGAGAAAAAGTTTTTCTGTTAAATAACTCTAATAATTTAAAATTTATTTTCTCTAACAAAACAAGTTTCCCAGTTGCCCGTATTATTGTAGAGCGACCCTTGTTAATCTTAATCCCGCTATTAAATTGATAGTGATAGTGATAAATGACGAGATACGGAAGTATGAAAAGGTGAATAAAACGTAACTTCCAAATATCTTTCCTGGTTTTGTGCGTAGTTACATTAAAACTTCTATAACCTCTGATGAACTTTTGTGACATTCCTTTGGCTCTGAAAATTAGCTAAATATTTTGTCAACATTTCAACATTTTGTTTTGTGTTGTCGGCACCTTTTATAGTCGGGTTTTTACTTTGTTAAGTAAAAAGAATAATGACAGGAAGTTGTCTAACGTATGTACGCAACATGATGTAATAAAGGCTCATTAATTCAATTTGCAGAGATCGGTCTCAGCAAGCTGCCATTTCAACCACGTCTCAGAAATCGGATGGAAAAGATGAGAAAAGCGTTGCTGAGAAAATGGAAAGCAGCAGCAACTCTGGACTTAATCCAACTTCCCAGCGTGACAAGGTAAGTACATACATAATCGAGACTCGGTGGCGTAGGGGATAAAGACATCAATTCTTTATCCCTGGTCACAGGTTCAAATCTCGAAAATTAAAAAAGTCGATTCTTTTCTGTTCATTACTTTCAAGTCTGTATTAGTC
>VYYJ01002818.1:0-19366 GCA_021029165.1 Cyphoderus albinus | reverse complement strand
TTAATAAAACACATCTTTAATAGCAGCGTCCCATTTGATAAAATTAAGCAATTATTTCTATTTTTCTAAGAAAATTGCCTTGTCAAGTTTACCACCAAATTTAGTCTTCTTGAATACAATGTAACGTCATTGACACGCTCTTATTGTGTATATATACGTTAAGTCATTGTCACCTCAAAAATGGCCACAAAACTAAAAACTATGTATGTATGAAATAAATGTTATTATACCGAGTAACGGAACAAACGTTATTTTTTGACAACAATAAAATAATAATAATAATTTGTGCTCACGCATTTAAAACAGTTCTCACTTGAAGTACTTAAATATCTGTGTACTTCAAGTTCCTTTTGTTACTCTTGCTGAGAGATGACTTTTTATGGAAGGGCCATCATAATAGGACACGATCTTTCCTGATAGGATGATGGCTGCATTTTTATGTGCATTTTGATGATGAATGTCAATTGTTATTGTTTACCATCATCATCATTATGATTTTTATTATTATAAAACTAGCCTAAACCTAAAACCTTTTAAAGGTAAAGGTAAAAAGAAAATTTTTTTGTCCTCGTTCGTTCATAGTATAAGAATAAGAAAGAAAGAAAAATGTTATCGTTATGTTATCATTAACTTCTCTGCCGAGTAATAATGTAACGACTTTTAATGAGAGGTAAGATGATTATTGTCATAATCATAAAGAGGAACAAAACGGACATAACGACGTAATAAGAATAAGACGCAACACGCTGCGTCTCCTTTGAAAAGATAAATAGAATATTATTATATACGGAAACAATCAATTCCATTCAATTCTCCGTCGCACTCAATTTTTCTAAACTAGAATTAATGAGCCAGGCCATAATAATGTAATAAAGGACCTTCAAAGTTTGGGTCGACTCGACTCGACTAGTTTATAAATAAGTCGTTATTTTTCTGTTTCAAAGAGAAATTTTCCGCTTTTTATTCTTATCGCAGTTAAAATTATAGTCAACTTGTTTATATGTATGTAACTATATAGCTTAAGCTCGAGCGACGAAATTGTAACACGGTTTTTTACTATTGAAGATTAGAATCGATCCCCAATCAAAATAAAAATCTCATAAAAAATACAACAATCTGAGAGTTCCGTCTTCATTATGAATTTTATAATAATTGTACGTGATTTGGTCATTTAACGGTTTGTTTTTGCTTCAGTTTCATTCTTTCACGAAAATTAAGTCTATGGCATGACAAATCAGAAGAGACGTCGCCCTTTCTTTTTTTATGATCGAGTCGAAAGAAACCGTGGATTTTTTGTGGTTTCAATAAACTTAAATAATAGTTAAATAAGCTCATCAGTTAGCTAATTCACAATTAGGTCTTGTCCCATCCCTTTTGCCTCGTTATATTTTAATAGTCGAATTTTAGAGAAAGAAATGCGTAATGACAAATTGAAATTGAATATTTTTTCTAAATTACCTGACATTTAGCATCGATATCTGCAAAAAATCCCTTGTACCGCTGCTTTTGACAATCAAAGTCAGTCTGAGGGATCTCGTCTAGAATGGGATAGTCTACGCCCGGTATTCCAGGAATGCTCGTGGCATCGGTTGTAGTAGCAGGATTTGGATCACTCGTGGGGTTTGGAGGGGATGCATCAGTTACCGTTACAGGAGACATTGTTGTGGTCATTGTTGGCATTGGAGTTGGCACGAAATCTGCTGGGTATGTGAAGTGGCCATTTTTAGCATTATGATCATGGGAGCTACTATCGCCCTCATGATTCAAAGCGCTTTGCTGATGAATGATGAATGAATGCTGAGGCTGAGCTTGAGGCGTGTCCACATCATCCACCAGTGTGGTTTTAGCTACCAAGTCAGATTTAATAACGACAAATTGTCCGTGGTTGTTATTATTACTGTAAGGATTGTTGAGATTGTTTAGGGTCACTTTTGACACCACAGATTGAGAGGTGGATACATCTAAGGTCTCCGCAGAAGATTTATTGCTATTATTGCTGCTACTAAAATTTTTGTAGTAGTTTGCCCCACCACTCGCTTTAGCTTCCTTCCCATAATTTATTTGGTATGTTGGAGGGGTTGCGTTACTGGTCTCTATTGGGGCATCCTGCTGCTCCTGCTCGTCATCATCCTCATGGTGGAATTGCAGAGGAATGAAATTTCCACCTTTGCCCACAACATCTTCACCATCATGATAATCTGGCTCGGTATCATGATTATTATGATGATGGTAGAAATTGTGCGGATGTGGATGCTGAGTGGGCTTGATAGAGGCGAACACCACCTTTTTATTAGTCTTGACAGGAATTGGCACAGACTTCGTGGAAAAACTTGGCGGCTCGTAGTAGAAATTGTTGTAGATGCTACTTCCGGCCGTGGACACACTTCGTGGTCTCGTCTTCACGAAATACTTGGAATGCTCATCGTCCAGATCGGCAACATTCTCCAGGTCGGCCTCCGTGTAGCTGGGGTATTTATACTCGTTACTGTAGAAGTACGAGGGCAAATTAGCTCGCAGATGGAAATCCGCCAGTCGGTGCTCCGAGGCGCTGGAATTGATTTCGTTAAACGAGGATGGCGTTGTTACTTGAGCAATTATCTCAGACCATTCTTGTTTCGATAACCTTTCTTTATTATTCGTATTTGATGATGACTGTTCAAGAGTGGTTGATGGAGGTGGAGCTGGAGTCGTTGTGACGGTAAACTGTCTCGAGTCGAGTTTTGCATATTTTTCTCGATACGACTCGATATAAGGAAAGTGAAGATGAAAGTTGTCGCTCATCTCGTCATCCTCATCATCATCGTTAAAATCCTCAACCTCGAGGGGTTCCTCGTGTGACTCAAAATGGAGATCTGCGCCGTCTTTTTCCTTTCTTCGGTTGTTGTTATTTGGGGATTGGAAGTTTCTAAAATTCGCATTATTATTACTAGCAACAACCTCATTCGGCTGCTCATCCTTGAAATCTTCAAAGATCGGCCTTATCATTCCAGACTCCCCTGAGACCCGCAGATAAACCCTCGGCTCGAGAAATCTTAGACTAGGAACACTCGCTGCAGAAGAGTCATCGTCGATCGCCAATTTGAGGCGGACCGTGTCGTCATCAAGGATGCTCACGCCACTGCTGCTGCTGTCATATTCATTGTGCTGATCGAGAAAATGGTGGTAATGGCTTAATGGTAGATGATGTGCATTATGATTCTGATTATCTTGACCGTTATTGTCATTTTTAGCTTTTACTACCGAAGCACTTTCCACTGAGAGAGTTAGGAATGCACAGAATAATAGAATGAAAAGTTTTGAAGTTGAAAAGCCATGATGATAAGGATGATGAGGTTGTTGAGAATTTTCATTGTGACAATGAGCGATTTGAGCCATTGATTGTCGTTGGTGGTGGGAGGACAATGGCTCTTTCATCTTCATCCGCCTTCGTCTAACGGCCGACTTGAACATCTTCACTCAGTCAGTCAGGGATTATTTTTGTTCGCAAACCTGAACCTCAAGGACTCTCGGTTGTCAATTGGAGTGCATCGTAATTGTAATTGTTCAATGTAATTCTGCTTGTTTCAGGCATGCCGATCACGGCAACAATGACAATGAGAGGAGATGAGACTTCTTGGCCGGTCCCAAACATGGAGACAAATTAGAGCCGCATTCAGTCAGTCCATTCTAAAAATAAAAAATGCATTGAACGAGGTAAGAAAATAAAAATAGTAATCAAAATGCAAACTTGCAAACTCTTAGTTGCTAAATTTAACAAATATTATTTATGTAATGTAGCAAATAAGTGCATAAGCATACGTATGTATTTAGAGGTGGCTTTGCGGTATTTATGCTAATGCATGGTAGAGAGATGCGTCTGTTTATTTATTATCTTTCGAACATAACGTATTTGGTGTTACAGTTTACATTACAGTCTTTTATAATTGTGTGACCAGTGACCACATAATTTATGATGACTATGACTTATGATGATGAGCGATGCACTTGATTGTATTTCACTCTTGATTATATACATACAATGCTTTTTGAGGCCACTAATCATTACCTGGTGCAAGTTTTAATTACTATTGATATTTACATTCATCTTCATCATTTACTTTTACGATGATATGAGGCGAAGTGTGAGTGAAGTGGATGGAGGGGAAGAGCTGACTGGTAACAAGATAATGACCGTTATTTATAACCGAATGCAAATTTTTAATCATTCGACTCACTCCACGACTAAGGTAAAGAATGGACAGTTGCAATGTACAATTATTTTAGTTCCATACCTAAATATATCGACATCCCATGGATAATGATCGTCCTCCTCTCATCTTGCAAATTAAGTGCATTTTATTTTGCAATAAAATGCACACGATCATAACGAAGTAAATGCAGTTTCTTTAAATACTTAAAGGTCTTTTTAAATTAAAGTTAGGTAAACAAAAATAGAACTCATTGAAATTCAGGTGGAATACTCAGACACAATTAACGGCGTACGTACAAACTAAGAACGACATGATGGCAATCAGTGACATAATAATAAATAAAATTATGCGGACATTCGACAATGAAGCATGATTCATGATGACATGACATCACATTTGACATGACACACAACATCCTCAAGAAGAGGATTCTTTTCTAAGAGAGGAGAGGAGATGCGCAACATTTAATTATTTAATTGACACCTTGAGCAATCCACCACTTTTGTTTTAGATAAGTAAATATTTCATACAAAATCCTAAAGACAGTTTTGGTGACAATGACACAGAAGAAGAGTGGAGAAAAAAATGCTTCCCTTCAAATATTTAATCAACATTGCCGATAGCCTTCATTAGCTTTATTAGCGTAGGTTAGATTAAATATGTTTAGTAGCTTCCTCGGAATTTCTGATAAATGTAATTACCCTCACCACCAATGTTAAATGTCTATTTTATGGCCATATCATATTATGGCATTAATACCTTTTACTACACTGCAAATTGTAATTAATGTTGACCGGTAGCTCAAACTGAGCAAAAATAGTCAAGTCAGGTCCAGGTCAGGCCGCCTGACTCAGGCGTCGTTTTGTTGGATAAGGAGAATAAATGTGTTTTTCGGTGATAATCAGCAAAGGAATCTTTTAAATTCTGTTCATTTGTATTTGTATGAGACATGAGAGATGAGATAAATGACAAAATAAGACAATTAAATTTTCTTATTTTACCTTATTTAAAATTCTAGTCGTTTACTGGTAACTTTAAAAACATAAATCTCCTCAGGAATGTTTTCATCGTTAATTTTACAACTTGACCATATACAAAATGTAAAATAAGTTTTTTAAATATTAAAAAAAAAGATTTAGACTCTACTAAAGTTTGACTTTATAAATTATGTTAATTAGTGATTGAGCTATATCATAATTTTAATAGAAAACTGTTACAATAACTAAAAACGGTTATTATCCTGTTAATATTCGTTTTGTTCTTCCACCAAAGGCTAAGAAACAATGTGAAATAATTATATAAATGTAACATACCATCGTGAAAATTGGATGAGATGATGATATTTAATATAGGACAACTAAGCTTTGTTGTAAATTTGGCAGTTAGTTATCACCAAAAATGATTATACAAAGTCTTGAGTTTCAGAGGTTTTGGCCCGATAAGGAATTGAAAAGCTATTATAACCTTATCGAAGGCGAACAACGGGTTAACATTCTCATTTTCACTTAACTTTTTTACTGTTATTTGAAACTATAAAATAAAGTTACAAAGTTAATGTTTGGGAGGACCTTTACTGACCGACATAGTTTTGGCTAACAGTTTTTTATGAATAATACGAAACTTACCTCATCGCAATTTTTATTATTATTATGCAGACAGAGACAGTGCTAATATAATGCAGGTAATATAATTATAATTATGCACATAATAAATTCACTGAGAATGGCATTTAAATAAAAGCTGCACTTTCGCGTTATATTGGCTATAAAAACGATTTTTTATGATGAAATTCTGATACAACTTTGAATGAATGCTTTTCCATTTCGGCGAAGAAACTTATTGCCTTTTTTTAGCTAACTCTACTATGGTTAGTTAAGTAACTAAAAGTTTTATTCAAATTCAATTGGCTGCTTGCTTGAATAAATATGCATATTCATATTCATGTACACAATTGATAAATTGATGGACGACCGTTAGTCTCAAGAATGATGACTAAGGTAAAGTTTTCATTTTGATTAATCAAATTCAAAGGCCTTTACCTTCTTACAGTTAAGAGTTTGGTTGGTTATGACATCAAAGTGTCGGGGGTTCTCATCTCAAGTAAAATAATTAAAAGCCACAGCTTATAACATAGCATAGACAGATAAAGAAAAAAACATTTTTTATGCTTCGTGGACAAATCAGTATCTTGGGCTTTCTACATCTTCATTATAAAATAAAAATATTTTTTATACAATATTGATTTTTCGTTTTATTGTGCTTGAAAGCAAAAAAAACTTTTGATGATGATGATGGACGTATTTGTGACAATGGCACAGAAAAAAAAATTCTAGAAGAAAAATAAAATAAAAGAACGTGATTACTGATTGACTTTGCAACTCCATCGTCCATCTCTGAGAGTTGAGTTGTGCGAATCCGCGTGAGTGATCACTCAATCAACAACTCTTCAAGTCAATATAGTCACACTATTTTATTTTTTATAAATTCCTCCCCTAACTTATTATTTTTTGGAAAAGAATTTTTTAAGAAATACGAAAATTATATTGTATTTGAGTTGTATTGTTTTGTATTGAACCTTACTGAGCAAATGTAGTTCAAAATCAATGAGTTAATGTGATTTTTCTGAATTGTTTGTCTACACTGGTTATACAATGATTATTTCGTCGTGACATGCCAGGGCTCATCAATTTTGCCAGAATAAAAAATCTTGTAATACTTTTTATGATTATTCGATTACTTCTTATCTTTGATTATTATTATTTCGTCATTCATTTAAACAACGTGCGCAATAATTAATTGCACATGAGTTACTGAACTGAACATTACTCACTTTATTTAGTTAGGGTATATTAATATGCAGTATGATCTAGAAGCTAGAATAAAATTGTAATTCAATCCGTTAAAAACACAAAAGTTGTATTTTTATCTTTTATCATCGTCATTGTCATCGTCATCACTGAATTCATAAATTAATGCGAAAACATCTGAAAATAAAAAGGAAAGTGCTAGAGTTGGACTTTAGGGTGCCTGATGAGTGACTGATGATAAGCATCTACATGTACATACATATGACGTGCCATGAGATTTATCCAATGATTTGATTTTGATATCATCAAGGGAAATTGTCTCATATTTTTTTCAGTAAAAACATTTTTCCTTTGAATTAAAGAAAGTTTTAAATCTAAGAACTTTTAAATAGGTAGGTATTTTAGAATGCCTTTGCTTTCTGCTGTGCTGATCTGACAAAAGATTTTTATCGTACGATTATCACATCATTATCATTCATAAACTGCATTTGTGAAGTTTTTTTCTTCAAATTTTTCTTTATCGCAATTCCCTCTGATATTATAAAAATTATAACATTTTAGGTAAAATAGTGAATTTAAGAGCAGTTTACCACGCAATGGTTTAGAATTTACAATGACACACAGCAGGTTATCAAATTTTTAACAGATACTCTGTGTCATTGTTGTGTGTTTGTTAAATAACACCCTCCGAGACTTCAGATGAAATGTCCCGTAAATTACTAAATGATACGTTTACATGTGTCATAATAAAGTTATAATTCCACGTTCAATTTTTGTCATGCTTTTGGCTATTTTTAAATCAGTAAATTATCTCGCTCGACTCGATGAAATAAGTGGAAAATTAACGATCTTTAAAAGCACATTTAAAGTTAAAGGTGTGGATTGTGGATCAATATTTTACAAAGAATTTACAGGGGATCTTTTCTTTTCTAATTGTGGCTTTTAACATTAGAATCTTACGTCATCATATCATAATCATCATCATCGTCTTGTCACTCAATCCATAGACGTTTTTATATCATGGTTCATTGCAATTGCAGATTGCAGCGTAAAACTCTTTTGACGACGCGAATTAAGGTGGGGAGGGGTGGCATAATGGGAAATAAAAGTGAAAAATGCGGTCTAAGTAAATTTTACTCATAAAGTTTGCAAAAAGTATTTTAAGCGTAACTTTTTATCGCATTTCTAAAAAGACTCCATAAAAGTTGAAAGCGGCAGTAAAACTGACGATGAGTGGAAATGCATAATTTTGCTTTATTTTTCACTTAAATATTTCAAAAAGTCTTTTTTGTACTGTATAATCTAAGCATAGAATTAACTAACCGCAGTAGAAATGAGATGACGAGATGAGATGATGATTATCATTCGATGGTCAACCACAGTGATTTTTAAAGGCTAAAATATGCATTTGTCGTATCAGCAGCCAATTACCGAGTAATTACAAGAACGTAAGATGAAGTTAATTAAGAATGGCAATCATGCGATTCTCCTGCTGTGTTTAAAGGAAAAAAAACTGAGCGAAGAGAAAGTGTGGAATGCAAAGTAATTTTTTGTAATTGTAATTAGCTGATGGTTACCAAACTCGGACGTGGACGTTTTCAAGCTTATCGATGAATTATTGTCGAATAAATTATTATTGGCACCTGCATGCAGATAAACTAGAGCAGACCAGATATGTAAGACCACTGCCATTGCCACTGGCCACTACCACTTCCAGTTTCAGTAATTAATTGTGATGCATTATTGCATAGGTAATTTTTCTTAGAACTATTTCGTTTTCATTATCATTCCATTGCAGGTTCAAATTCGAGATTTTAATCAGTATCCTGTCTTAATTGCTGTGTAGACCCTGGATTTTGTTTGACTTCTGAGGTATGTTCATAATCATTTTGTATTCAAAGGCGATAACGATAAATTTTCATCTTGCAGATTGTGTTTGAAGGTCCCTAGGCCCTTTTAGCAATTGCTACTACTATGTAAGCTTAGCATTGACAATAAGCGTTTTTTAATATCTTAATTAAGTCTTTTTACGCTGAAAATTTCACTCCTTATTAAGAAGCTGAGTCTGATGAGCCAGCGAGCGATATTGTGTGAAGATAAGCAAAACAAAATATCCACCTATGTATTCATAGGAAACAAATCTGATTTTTCTTTATCAGACGTTTTGAAAAAAATCGAGTTCACCTTTACAGAATGCCTAATCATAATCACGAGTTTTTTGTGGTATTGTCCATTGACAGGTTCATAATGAGGTGTTGACAGCTAACTAACTAAAAGCTGGTTGAATTCCTTTTAGACTACTTGGTGAAATTTTGACTTTCATTTCAATGCTAGCTGCTCGCCCAAAATTGTATCTGGTAGTATTTAGCCACAAAGGGTGATAAATTTTAAATAATGAAAAACGATGGAAAATTTTTGTTCACTTACAGTGATCAGTACAAAAATAAAACTGTATTAAGATTAAGATTAACAGAATGAGAACGATCGAGAGCTTTAAATCTTACCTTACTTTAACAAAGTTGAGGTTGACGTTGACCTCAACTCAAGATTGGGACAATTTAATTCTTTCGATACGCAGGCATATCAGTAAAAAACAATGACAATCGAAAGGAAACGCACCACCACCGCCACCACCAAAAGGACATTCTATTAGTAGATCGATCAAGACAAACTCATAATATTTTAACTGCTAGCTGAGTAAAAGTATCACCACGCCAAAATAAAGAAGCGTACGAGTTAGAATAAGAATGAAAGAAACAGCAACTCGACCAAACCCATGATCAAGATCATGAATTAAATATGGCCGCAGCCCTGATCGACTTAAGTGATTAACTATTTTCATTCCAAATTCATAACTCATTTTATGTATCTACCTTTATAAGATACGTCTTAAAGGTCTATTAAAATGGGAAGGATATTTCTCTTCTCTCTTAGCATATTTTTGCATACCTAAAACCTAATGTAATAAATTTGTTCAGACTTTATTTCATTGATGACGACAAAAAATATTTGACTATGCATTATGTCCTGTGACATAAATGGAATAAATGAACCACGCTATAAATTGGATTGGAAAAGGCTGATCATTTTATATTTGCAAATTTAATTTTTTAAGCTGCAGTAGTGGACAAAAGTGTAGAGGATCGAATTTTTTCGCGATCATAATACAAAGCAATAATGTTATTGGATTAGAAATTTAGTTATGGTACGTGACTAGTTGATTTGAAATGGTGCTGACTGACATGATCATTCTTGACGAATATTCAAAAGCCTCGGAGATCGACAGGTAACTCTCTCTTGTTATGTTACCTACCGCACACAAAAGATCCAACTCCGTAAAATTCCCAATAATCAAATACCTTACGATAAAGTGGGTGTTTGATAAATGCAAATTTAAATACAGAAGCTATTAGTAGCAGAGATGACATGTCTCTCTGTCCCTTTGCCGCTTTCACTATTTCTGAAGCACGTACGATTATCGAGCTTATTGATTTATTTTACGTGATGCTTAAGACGTTAAGGGGAGTGAAGCCATGCCAGTGTAAAAACGTGTCTAATTAACATTGTGTCAGTTTATTGCTATTTGGTAAGGTAAAATGATACGTGAGTAATCCAATTTAGACATTCGGCCTGGCAAAGTTAAAAAGTTAATGACTCAATTCAATGCTGATGGAAACATTATTGTAATAACTTTATTTAAAGGGTATCATTTTGTTTCTTTTGGTTGGGTCTTAGGTCCATTTGGCTTTGGCCGGCTCTTTCTTGATGTGACGTGACGTGATTTCGTTTGGGTGAGGAGATAAAAAAGCTTGAAAATATCAGAGCAGAGTCTAATCTAATCTAATCTGATTTAGTAGAACGCATTTTGACTTTGACTAAATGTAGGCAACTAAGAATAGAGTCTTGGCTCGATTTAACCGCTTCATTGTACGTGCGTGTCAAACCGAGCAAAATTCTTTCTGTTAATGTTGCTAATGATAAAAGTCTCCTTAGTCCAAAGAAGAATGAAACGAGACTTTGTGAATTGTGACCTGATTTGATTTTTTTAGATTATGCGTGCGATATTATTATATGATATTATGATATGCATCATGGAATTTAGAATTTTCCAAAAGGTGTGATGGTGAAAGACTGAAAATGAAAATAGAAAAAAATGCTTACTCATTCACAATTTTCGCAAAGATTTTTTTGGGATTACTCAAGATACTATCTTAAAGAGACAGATACAATAAATTGATACAAAATGGAATTCTTTAGAGCATGTCGCAAAAACACATGTCGCATGTTTTTAGCCACTTGTCAACTTTTTAGAAAATTAGATGACTTTGATTTGAATCTAAAAAATGTAACATGAATGAGGTAATGTAAGATTTAGATCTGTAGTCAGTCACGTATGAATCAAAACGAAATGAAATTGATACTGTGTCGGTTGGTAGTGTGCGTCCATTCCATTGGTCAATTGCATTGCAGTGACAACTGAAAACAAAAGTCTTAAAAATCTCTCTGATTTATTAATTTTCGATACGTCACATCACATCACATCATCAACTTGAGTAAAATGGAAACTGATAAAATTTATTCACACATTTATGACTTTACCATAATTTACAATACTATCAAATCACATTTTAGGTTCAGTAGAGTTGAATTGAATTGCTTTGGAATGGAACTAATATGATTACACAATTTTACACATAACCTAGATATTTTGTGAAACAATAATTAATAGTTACCCGTTATTATTTTATTATGACTGCAACCTGCAACTTTTTAATTACTGGTCTGTCTGTAACATAATAATGTTCTATGGTACATAAAGGGTAAGATTAAGATTACACCATGTCAAGTCATCAAGGCATCAAATCATCCATTCATTTCAATTTCAATTTGTTTAATTTCTTTTTTTCAACTACTTCCATTGTTCAAATGTCAATGGGGCATTTGAGGGAATGAAAGAAAAGAATTCAATCGAAAAAGGAATCAGATGGATGGCCAGAGCAAAGCGATACATTTTATCTGCCACGTTAGACAGTTTTCGGCTTATGTAATGTAATGCGATGTGGATGTGGTGATGCATTGAGAAGAATAAATAAATAACGACATCACTCACATCACATTGCCAAAAAGATGCGACATGCAAGAAACCTTTATCCCATTCGTGTGGAAATTGCAGGCAGACGATACAAACATCGTTTTCATGGTCATCTTTGTTTTGTCTTATCAAATCATGGCATTCTTGTGGCAGTCGTGGCATGTCCTGAGGGAGGAAAAGAAAATATTCTGCTGATATTGAATGACTCGTCTGTCAATTCCAATAAAATCCATATTGGTTTTTCGTTTCATTTCTCATTTCAAACGGTGACATACGGGCTCATGATCGTTCGCTATTATTGCTGAGTTGGAGTTTATTGAAGGATGCATTGAAAAAATAAAAGAGAAATTTCAATTTTTCATTGTACAGTTACAAGACAAAAACAAAAGATGAGTTCCCTTGAATGTCAGCCACCACAGCCACAGCCACAGCCAGCATCATCATAATTTTTTTTCTTGACATGCAACTATGAAAGTAAGAGAGATACGTCAGTGGATTGAATTCGATTGGAACATCCCACATGTGAACCAATAAATTGGTAATCACTCGAGTAAACATGATGATTACTACAATAGAAGTTTAGAATCTTAATATTCATATTAGTAATAAATGTGTGGCCCCTGAGTGAGCGAGTGAATGTTCCTTCCTAATTCAGTTTTATATGGGGCGATTACGATGTATCAAGCTCAAATCCACTTGTTATACAATCAAGCAAGGTGGGAGTGAAATAAACGAAATAATCCGAATTCAATACGGAGATGGGCCTTTAATTGTATTGTTGAATTTGTATGTCACATTTGTAAGATAAAGGTCGAGTTATTGCGAATTTTGGCACCGTAATGTATGTGCTAGTATCACTTTAATTAGTAGATGATGGATCATTATGTGGCCCTTGTAGTCACGAGATCGTTTTCTCTCTCAAGTGAAGACTTGAATTGATGTGTGTAGTCTTCAGTTCATAAAACTGTCCGATTCAATGGCTCGTTGAGGATGAATGAGCGAACGCTGAAGAAGCATGAAGAAATAAAAATGGCTTCAATTTATTTGACCCATTTCTCATTGCTTGCATCGAATCATTAAAACTTTGCATTCCTTTGCGTGGAGAAATAAAAAATGGGACATTCACTGTATTGCCGGTCGACGTTTGGGTTGGATGGATTTGAAATCATTAAAAATGAGAATAAAATGTTTGTTCTGAATTCACACATTTTTAGTAACTTCGATAAAGTCAGAGAGTGTGAGTAAACAATAACAAATTTGTGAACAAGGCCATTTCATTGATTACGTACATTTTTTTATTTCGCCAAAATGATGATCTCAATGACACGGATCATTTCATTGTTTTCTTCTAAGAAGCCTTCGCTCATCGTTCTTGTCTTCCCTAATAAATTACAAGTGCGTTACGTTACTACATGTCGTGTCTTGATGTTGATGTTGATGAAAAAATAAAACAGAGTTAAAAAATAAATAATAATGCACTCCAGTTCTAATTAAGACTCGCATTCTTACCTTGGGCGAAAATATTTCAATCGTTACCACCCATAAAGAGAAGAGATTTATTTCATAGTAGATACCTACTAATGCTGGATTTATACTGCCAAATTCAATCAATCGCCGCGGCCGCGGCCACATCCACCTAATCATAGATTACCTTTTATTAATAATTTCCCTGAAGGATACCTAAACGGAGATAAAATTGTTTTCAAATCTCAAGTCAGTACAGACAGGAAGATCTGAGTAAATCGACACTTGCTTCAATTCAATATTTACAACTGGTGAACGTTGACTACCTCGACTCGACGAGAAATTCCTCGACTCGAGATGATCTTCGTAAGTATAAAATAAAGTAATAAAAAGGCACGATAACGCCTTGTGTAGAGTCACGGTGGTCTTGGTCTTATTTGCTCAAAGGTAATTTTATTACACTCGTAAATTTCGCGTATGCCAATTATTATTCAATTAATGAATTGCTTCTAAAAGTATTATTTTTATTACTATTATTATTAGGATGATCATTATTTTGAAGCAAGTTAAATAACTTTAATAGAATAAAAGTCGTGCAAAGCCAATCACTCTGTACTATACTTATTTAATAGAATACAAAGTTTCTAGGTTTCTACTTACATGATTATCGATTTTATTACTTCGAGACGGAGAAACTTTGTGGTAAAGTGACTAACTGGTGGTTTTTTGAGATTATATAGATTATTTGAATAATGATGGTAATTTCAGTAGTCAACGAGTACATAACTGAAATTTTCAAGGTGAGCTTTATTAAACAAAGTTCTACAATACTACCCCATGAAATGAATGAATGAATTAACGCTCCCGAAGTTTTTATTGGTCTTCCTAAATAAATAAATAATAGTTTCAATTTTCTGCGGTCTCCATTCCATTAATACAGTCGGTCAAAAAATTTCATTGAGTTGAGTTGTGTCAAGTCAAAAGTAGTTTTATTTCATTTTATTTTATTTTATCACGGTCCCCATCTAATCTGATCTCATTTTAATAACCACCTACTAAATACATTATTATAATATTGACCACTGCATCCGTCATCCGGCCATGACTAAAAAAATATTTTTTTTGAAGAACGACACCTCGACTATTTACGTTTGTGTGAATGACGTACGTTACGTTACCTAAATTACTAATTGGCGACTTAAATTTATCGTTTTGCGCAAACATCCTAATCATAATCATACCGATGATGATGATGATATTATCACAAAGTGGTAAAGTGTAGGCCATGTCCATGTCCACCTTTGATTTTTTATTAGATTCTAATGTGGCAAAATTACATTGTGGAAAAAATGCGAGAGGAAATCATATTTTATTTTATAGCAAGATTTTGGCGTGCTTGAAGCATCCATCATCAGCATCATCATAAGAGAAAAAAAATAGTTTTTTTTGTGCGATGATGTTTTTATGAGCTTATTTACTATTGATAGTTAATGCATGCACCACTTTACTTTAATCTCAAGTGAACATCAATGATCATTTTCATTATTAAATACTAGTTGCCTACTTAAGGCCGGGCTACAGGACGATTTTTTCACGGTGCCACAGTGAAATGAAAAAACACCTTTTTTCATTCACGCAGATTTCACGTGAAACCAACGTGAAATGAACCATTTCGCCGTGCTTTTTCACTTCCATTTCACCTCTAGTTCACAGGTCATTTTCAAAGAGTGAAGCGGTACACAATGAGTTACAGCTACTTTACTCGATTTTTGAACCCCTGATATAATTTTTTTAATTATCAACTATCTATCTACTATTGACTATCATAATAGTGGAGTGTATTTTATTATTAGTAATATGTATGAATTTAATATTAATTGAATTATTTATAATTAAAATCGATTCAATTCAATTAAGTTTAATGGATTCATTAAATTGAATTAATTTAATTAATTTAATTTAATTTAATTAATCTGAATTGAAATTGAATTAATTTATTCAATATTGAATTATTAACTCCATTTTAGAATGAGAATAAAATTAAAATCAAAATTCTCCTCGTCACAAGTTCACCAGAAATCAGGTACAGTAGCATGCTAGGTGTCGATTTTTCATTTCACGCCGGTGAAAAAAGGGTACCCGTTTCACGCACTGAACGGCGTGAAAAAACGGTGAAGTGAAATCGGCGTGAAATTTCACGTCGTTTTCACTCTGGTCCTGTGGACGTTCAAATGAAATTTCATTTCACTTTGCTAAAATGACCCATTTCACGTGAAAAATACGTCCTGTACACTGGGCTTAATAGTCAAATTCTTTTAATAATCAAAGTCGGTTTAGTTACATAAGTCTCATGGTCTATGTTTCTACGTTTAAAAAAAAAACTTACAAACTGTGCAATTTTCAGGATCCCCGGTGCTGTCTTGAAATACTCTAAGTCGATCCGCCTTTCCGACGGAATCGTTCCATTGGGATGGTTATCAACAGTAACGATCACAGCCATTTTATCAGATTGTTAGAATGAAAATCAATGAATAGTTAATCCTTAGCGGAAACAGTTTTTTAATTCGTCAACTTCGTGCAAATCCCAATTTTCAATTAGTCTGTTCACATTTGCGAAATCCATAAAGAATGAAAATATATGCCTTTGTTTTACGCGTTACAGCAACAGCTTCCTTTACATTTCACTTCACTACACTGAACCAACTGAAGATTTTTTAATTGATTGAAAAATGGCGTTGGACGATCATTTCTTAGCATACTAAAAAATGTAATGGTCTATTTTTATTGATTTTTACGTTTTCACGAGACGTCCTACTCTGGCAGTGGTGTACAATCTACAAAGTAATTTAATATTGAATATAAGTAAACGAAGTACACGTCCTCCTTTGACAGCTACATTATGTATAAACATTTATACACATTTAATTTTAATTTTTACCTTTGTATGTAATATGAACCACACGTTCAAATTGGCAAACCAAAATATAGATTTGTCAAGTATCACTGATTAAAATACAATAAATTCACAATTCACATTTAAACATTAGTACATTAGAAAAGTTCTACCAAACCAAAATTATCCTCTCTCTGTAAAGAATTTGGTGACCTTGCCCTTGTGTAAGAAACCCAAGAAGAGCATATGAAAAGCTGTCAACGTCGAATAAAGTTTAGGTTCTCTGCATCTCCTGCACACAGCAATCACGAATCACAAATGGACCTCCTGTAAGAAGAAAAGAAACAAGTTCTTCAAAATATAGAATATCTCGCTTCTCATCAACAATTTTCTCACATCCTTCTATAGAAATAGTAAATTGTATGCGTAAGTTTTGCATGCTCACTCCTTAAAAAGGCTCAGGTTCGACTTTAAATTTTTTGTTTCTCCAAAATGGTAAGAGGAAGAGTCTACATTGTAACGATTTTTATACATATACTTTCAGCTATTCGTAACATCGTACCACTATGATGATGGCAACTACCGTAAACTTTAAGCAAAGAGCGTAGCAAACAAATGGACTGAAAAGGACGTTACATAATCCCTGTTATAAAAATTTTAAATAATAAATAAACCCGAGCACGACTGTGCGGAATAAGGAATATGAATGTTACTACATATAGACAAGGGTCGATTATGATTTCATACTACTACTCAAACTTATTAAGTCGTGGTTTCATTTTTTACCTTTGAATAGAAGAGCAACAGAAATTTTTAAGTTATTATGGCATTTAGCCTGAAATGCTATTACTGTTTCATTTTAGTATCTGTATCACACTAGTGACTGTGTTTGCGTTTGCGTAACCTGTAGCGTTTGGTTTGAGCTAAACCAACGGGTTAAACAATGACGATGTTCCGTTGTTTGCCTCTCATTTGTCTATTACTGGGACCAGTGAGGTGAGGGTTTCACAGTAATAAAGCAATACCTACACACACGTTGATGAATGGTGAATATAACAATAGAATATCTATATATTATGTGGCTGACGGAAAATAATGCATATTACTGCAGAAGGCTAAATATTGTCTTCCTATTTTACGAACTCCCACATCAGCTTCTTAGGGAATGCCCACGCACGCGAACAATTTTGTCTTCGGCATTTGGTCATGAATATAAAACTGGATGAAAGAAGCATGCTTGTGGTTTAGCAAAGTTCATATGTCTAGTGTTACTGTTATGTAAACAAATTAATTCATTAGGTTAACAGTCCGTGTATGCCAATGTGTTCCCGAAACAGGAAACATTTGCAGCTCGATAATATACATCTAACCTAGCATGAATGATCATTTCATAGGTTTAAGTCTTAAAAGCGATGGAACATCGTTATTAATATTAATATACATAACCTAGCCCGTTAAAGGCACTCGACTGACACGTTTAGCCCAAGCTACAATATATCTGTAATATCGCACCTAGCCAACCTAACCCAATCAGTTCGATAACCGTCAAATGAGTTTGACACCTTTGTTTGGGAGTTACCAAATTTTTGACCTCCGTGTCTCGAAGTGTGGACTCGTTTTTCTCATGTGTACCGATCTGACAGAATCGGTCACCTATATGGAAAATACATAGGTACACCCGAAAAACTAATTTCGTTCCTTTTCTATTATGCTCTAATGTTAATTTTGCAAATAGTGCTTTCCCTAGTTCTTCTATCAAGTGGCATTAGTACATCCATCCGAAGTATATCTTTAAGCTTTAACAAGAATTTATTCAACTAGTAGTTTGCGAACGTGTCAATTCTGGTTGCTCTTTGCATTCAAATTTTCATGAAAAGCTCTCACATCAATAAGTAAATGGGGAGAGAAAAATCGATCTCCAAATCTTTATTCACGCACGATGAACAAAACGAATAAACAATTGTATAGTTCTTAAAAAATAAAAACTACGAATGACTGGAAATTGGCTGCACTTTTATGGTGCAGCCAAAACTGAGTGCACCATCAAAATAATCATAATTATTACATCTAGACAGTATGACTTTACAAGAAAGAATTTAAAACTGAATATAATAAAAGAAAGTATTCCAATCTAAAACTTCCTATTATATTGTAATGTACTAAACTTACATACATTTATTTTCGCCTAGTGAGTACGTATTTTGTATGTTTTTAATAATGTGCTTTATTACATTATACTTGTTCTTTTAAGCTAATCACTTGATCGATATCGTTATTCTTGAATCTTGATAAAAAGTAAACTGCAGCTGTTCATAAAAACGCCCCGACAAATATTAAAATCACAATTTGTGTTAAGAATTCGAATTTTTTTAAGTACAGAGTTTGACTGATCTGGAAGTACTTTTGGAATTGAATAAGAGAAATCAAGAGCATGTCGAAAACAAAAATATAATAAAAAGGTAATGTTTTCCATTAAAATTATTCAACATAACAAAAAGTAAAAGTTACTTAAAACATAATTCGATTCGATTATAATTTATTTTTGTATGACACTGCACTACGGTTGCTTAAATTATTAAAATTGCTTTGTTACTGTTGGTTTGGTTTGTTCCTGTTGATCTATGCCACATTTCATCTATGAAGGCATCTCCTATTAATTATCATTTATTTACCTAATAATATCTAATGTGTGAGCATAAAATCAAACCCTATCTACCAAATGCGTAGCCTACCAATAATGTCCTGCTTATAATGAAATCTGTTTCTGTCAATCCCAAGTTGAACGGAATTTTACGTAGCTACGACTCACAGTGGCTGATTTGACCCTTACTGGGTGACATCCAAAAATCACTCAGGAAATCGATTTTTAAATTTTCATCTCAGGAGATGTAATTGATGCCACTGATTCGTTTCATCCCTA
>VYYJ01002817.1:0-19371 GCA_021029165.1 Cyphoderus albinus | reverse complement strand
TTTGGTGTTGTCAGGTAGTTTGTGAGGAATGTCGTAGTGTTCAAAAGTTTGATGTTTGTAATTAATTATGATTATTGACTTCTTTCTATTTTGTAACAACTTGTACGTATGCACTTAATGCAAATATCCAAAAAATAAACCTGTTCCTTTGCTGCTTCTCCTAAAACAAACATATTTCTCACAAAGTGATATTAATTGGATGAAGCATCATAAAAATAAGTCATCAGTCATAAAATTGTTTCATGCAAATTTTCAGCATTCGGACATTTGCAAAGCAATAGGAAAGAAAGACAAAATGAAACAGTATCAATTTGACAGATATCAGGCTCCTGTTCTACCACTACAGCCACGTCCGTCAAAAATATCTAACTGGAAAAGTTGAGGGTAAGTTGAGAATCGGGCAGTCCAGTCGATAACTTCGTATCGTAATAGTACACAAGCTACTTACATTCGAGGCAAGATGAGAATGCTACCTATGAGATGAAAAAGTAACTCCGATGCGTTGACTGTCCAAAAGCCATTTTTGAAACATGATAAGAAAAACCGAAACTTTCTATCTGCTAATAACTATTGAGAAATAGAAAGAAATTGCATATAACTAGTAAAGTAATATATTTTAAATCATCATTAAAAAACGTCGGGATAAAAATTAGATGCATTGGTTCTGCGTAAAACTTGCATCATCAGCTACCTACAATTGATGGTCAGGTTAGTTGTTAAATCTAGATATGACAAGTTTGCTAACATCAACTTTTAGTATTGGGCCAGGAGAAGATGCTCAACTTTTCCATTGCATGTGAGGCAATATCATTTTATATCACTCGAGCCGAGCGAGACACATGACATTAAATATAGTAACTTCATAACTTTTCCAAGTTTCATAGCATCATGAGCTTGATAATTCCTTGGAACATGTGATCGCGGTGAAGGTGTTCACTGTTCTTATGCTTATTTTTATAACTCAACTCATACAAGAATACATGGTTCATGGTACATGGTTTTCTTTCATATGATGGGGTTTACATATTAACTCCACTCAACTCGCTGTAAAAAGTCAACGAAATAGCCCACATGAAGAAGTACCGGTTCAAGTAATGTTGTTACTTGTTAATCCAAATCTCACTGGATATAGTTGATTATTTTATTACGCAATTCTTCTAATTCATTCAAGGTTACAATACAAACCTGAGGACTCTCTTGCTTTGTCACTGACAAATTGTCAGCCGAGTTGCCCGAGTTGACATTGACAAGTCGAGTACAGGTGGTTGAGAAGTAATCCTAGTATTTACAGGGCGAATTTCCATAGGAGCTTAAGCACAATTAAAATGTACTTCACTCTGGGATAAATTAAATACCCCAAGAAAATAACGAGTGGTTATGGCGCTACGTCTTCTCGTGAAACCTTCATTCGCTGTCACTTCGAAAACTGAACTTCATGAGAAACGGACAAGCTCTGTCTTATCTGTGTTAAAAATTTGTGATTTCTTGAATCAAAGACGTGACCTGAAAAAGAGAGAAATGAGTACAACAAAAGGAGTCTCGTTTAACCACAGTTTTACTTCACGGTCAAAAATTCCATTCCCTGTCCCAGGGAACATTCCAAAAATTGACCAACAGTTTTGGGCGTCTGCGCCAAAAGAAGTGGACAAAAATGACCCGGTTCAGATTTCCAAAGCGATTTTCTTCCAGAGTCTGAAAAATGTGATACCGGCCAAGCTAATCACATCACAGGTTAAAGTGGAAGACTCCATTTTAAAACTAGAAGACCACAACCATCAGACTTCAGACGTTGACTTGCGACGTTACAATAAGAAGTACATTGTTGGTAAGATGAAGAAATAATTAAGCATGTGGGGTACTACAGAGATCCTAATTAGATTTTCATTTTACCTTTAGGGTTCGGCAAAGCAGTGCTTCCAATGGCAGAAAGTTTATTATTACTCATGGGGGGCCAAGTTGACCGCTGCATAGTTAGTGTGCCTGCCGGCTTTCGCTGCACGTATGTTAGTCAAATAGGTAATTGTAGAAACAATTACACATTGCAAAATAATCTCAGGGCCTGCTTTATGCACATTATTGTAAATGTATATTAAATATCAGAGGTTTATCGCGGAGCAGTAGACAACATTCCAGATGAAGACTCGTTCGAAGCATCCAAAGTAATCCTTGAAGTAGTGCGCAGCTGCTCACCGAACGACTTGCTAATTGTGTTAATTTCCGGGGGTGGCTCGGCCTTATTACCATACCCCATCCCCCCTGTGACACTAGAAGAAAAGAAGGAACTGATCCGATATCTATCTAAAGCCGGAAGCACAATTCATGAATTAAACACTGTTCGAAAAAGACTGTCTATGATGAAAGGAGGTGGGCTCGTACAAATGTGTAATGCATCAACAATTATAAGCCTAATTATTTCGGATGTCTCTGGAAACCAGTTAGACATAATTGCTAGTGGGCCAACCGTTCAAAATCTGGATCAACCAAATGCAGCTTATAATATAATAGAGAAATACAACTTGGATGACGATTTACCAACGAGTATCACTCAGGTTCTGACAGGGCCTGCAGAACCTCCCAATCCCAAGATTTTTCAAAAGGTCAAAAATTTTATTATTGGAGACAACCGTCTAGCCTTAGAAGCTGCTGCAGCGGCTGCCACTAGCTACGGTCTACGACCATACATTATCACATCAGAAATGTCAGGCGAAGCTTCCGATGTTGGTTATGACATGGCCGCAACGGCAGAGGCGATTGCCAGTTGCATCAACAACGATCTTAAAGAGAATCCGTCAGTTGATCCAACTTTCTCGGACTCGATAACCAGAATTTTCAAAAAGAACAAATGGCCAACGCAAGGAATTTTACCTCAAATTTTAGAAGAGCATAAATGTTCGACGCGAGGAGTTTGCTTGCTATTTGGAGGCGAGACAACGGTAAAGGTTAGAGGGTCTGGGACAGGCGGAAGAAATCAGGAATTGGTTTTGTCTGCTGGTATCCGACTGGATCTGAGTCGAAACTTGAGTCATGTTGATAAAAAAGTTGCCATTTTGAGTGGTAATAATAAAAATTGTATATTTATTTATTGAAAATTTAATATTTAATGATATTAATATAATTTGTCTTTAAACCTCAAAAGGTGGCACGGATGGCTTTGATGGACCAAAGTATGATTTATAACAGTAAATGCATTTCTTTTAAAATCTTTTTATTGAGTAACGATTGATGTAAATTCTTAATTTCTTATTAGTTGTGCAGCTGGAGCCGTAGTGGACACCTCGGTCATTAATGATGCACAACTGAACGGCTACTCACCGATTAAATTTTTGAGAGAAAATAATTCGTTCAACTTTTTCCACAATATTGATAGCGGAAAGTACCATATTCTTTGCGGCCATACTGAAACAAATGTGATGGACATGTGCCTAATTGTAATTCTGAAGAAGGATGCGGTTAAAATGCCAGGAAGACCGAACACTAAGTCTTCGCTTTAGTTAATCATTATAAGCACGCTTTATATAATTATCATTATCACATTTATTCTAATTCTTCCCCGTGTTAAAAATATTTACAATTTCGATTGTTCACGTGATCACAGATTAGGTGATGGGTATACATTCATTATGAATTTCAGTCAAAATAGTTTGATGTACCAGTCATCAGATAGTTTTACAATTTTTTTATGTAGGAGTCAGCGAATAAGAGCTCTGCTCTTAATATTTTCATACTTAAGAAATATGGCATCATTATAAAAAGTCAGACGCTCATGGGCACCGAAATGCCCGTTAAAAATTACGTTTAAACATCATTAAAATATTTATCTGAAAATGTAACTTTGTTAATCGACTCCTCAACTCTGTTCTTTCAGCTGAAGGTTTTGTCAGACGTGGACGTGACCACCGTTTGGTATTGATTATCATTATCATTATCGTTTACTGAGCCTATACAACTAACATAGAGAACTGCGTGTTCAATACTGGGATAAAAACAATTAACATTTACATGATTAAATAAGTTGCAGTGGTCCATCACTTCTAAGACGGAAGATGGACACGCCACAAATAGCACTTGAATTTCCTGTTTTTGTTGCGCTTCATACATTTCTCGAATACTTTTCACTGCAGCTGGGTCCACCGAACTGACGCTGGAGAAGTCCAAGATTAAAGTGTTGATCTAGAAATTAGAAAAGGCTTACGTATTAGACAAAAGAGATTGATTCCATAAAGCAAATTATATTATTTATTTTGGAGAATTACCGAAATTTTGGTAGAATGAGAAGTAGAGTAAAAACTGTCGTTCTTTGATAACTATAAGCAAACAATAATGCGCAAAGTAGACATGGGCATCTTACGAATTTTAAATTGACATAATGAGAAAATGTGGAGTTTTACTTTGTTAGATGATCTTCTGCTCAATCGAATATAACACTTGTCTAAAATATTATTAACAGCTGCATTGAATGTATCCGCTGTTACAAAATTTAGGTTTCCGGTTAGCTTAAGAATTTTAATGCCAGGAAGGTCTGCAACCTGCAACAATCAATGCCCATTCGGAGAAGCGTTAAGCCTTTTTGTTTTAAACACATTACATACATATACATACTTAAATTTATTTACCATGTTTTCTGAGATCTTTTCGACGAAAAGGTTTGATGTAAAATGTTGACCCATTTCTGTCACTGTGAATTTATTTGACTTCCAAAGAAGACTTGAAATGGTAATAATTAAACCGCAGACTAATCCGTATTCAATGTCTAGAAAGACAGTTGCAAGGAATGAAATTATCCAAATTAATGCATTCACACGAGATTCTCTCCATGCCTCAGGCAGATCCGTAAAAATTTGCATGAACATTCCTTTCAAGGCTACTAATATCAGAGATGAGAGAACGCACTGAAAAATTAAAACAATGAAAATGCATTATTCACAGACCCCGACCCACTCCTCCAGTCCATGCTCATGTATAACTTGGATGAACTCCAAACCGATTTCAGTTGATTATGCTTTTTACTTACATGTGGCAAAGTTTCAAAAAATGGAGCTAACCACAGCAAAACAACCAAAAGTATGCCTGCTGTAAAAATTCCTGCAAGTTGAGTTCTTCCTCCGACTTGCTCCTGGATAAGACTCCGAGATAAGGATGCAGAAACTGGAGCACAACTGAAGAAGCTTCCAATTAAATTACTGGAACCCTAAAGAAAAGAAGTGAAAATGCCGTTGAAAAAATATGTGCCTTATCTAAGGTTCATTATATTCATTAGTATAGGGCTTAACATTTGCAATTAACTCCTGGTTAGGGCGAACTTCATATTCGTGTCTATGTGCGAATATCTTTGCCATTGAAATGGATATGGCGTATGCCACAATGGCAATGATCAGACTGTCCACTAAAAGACTAGGAATAATGGACGATGGAGGAAAGCTAGGTGCAGGCAACCTAGGGAAGAGTTTCAAAATAGAAGTAATTGATATTTATAATCAACGACCACCTATCATTTTAGCGCATGCCATTTGAGATAATGTGATTTTCATTGGAATTCAAAGAGCGACAGTACAAACCCGGTTGGGATGCTGTCCACGATGGAAATTCCGTACGCTGAGGATGTTATCCAATAACGGGAAATAAGAGTCCCGATAACAATTACACCAAGCTCAATTGGTATCGGGAAAGGAAGTTGTCTGTTCAGCAGAGGCTATATAAAGTAAATAAAACATGGGCCACTTCATTCATAATCCAGAATCTAGACTACGACATAAATCATTCATAAAGGATGTTTCTGTAAAGAAGTCAGTAAAGCATTGATGTTTAAGGACAGTAGGTACATAAATATGTAGGTGTAAATCTTATTTGTTAGGGTGTTACATTTTTACTACAGTGCAGTTGACACTGACTTATGTTGTATAAAGGAATTTTTACCTTAAGCAATTCATTGTACGTTATGAGCACGGTCATTGTCACAAGAGATAAAATAACTGCCGTCGTATTGACATCTGTAGATAGTCCTAAAACTATATCCATGTACGACTGAAACAATAACCATATAACACAAGTGAATTGGCTTTATCAAACTTTTTTCATCTCATCGGATGCTGATGCTGAAGAGAAAAATTAAAGCGACACACGCACACGAGCCATGAGTCATTCATGAGACAAAGCAATTCATCACACGCATTTTGACAAACAAAACAACATTGCTTTGTAAAAACTTTCACATACCAAGGGAATTTTAAAAATGCCAGTCCGACGAGCTCCTCTCATACCGAGTAAGTTCTTCATCTGAGAAGTCAGAACGTGAATGGCACATCCAGAAGTGAAGCCACTAATTAACTCAGCAGAAAGCAATACACTCAACGAACCCAGTTGAAACACCCCCATTAGTAACTAAAATACAGAAAACCCAAGAATTTCATGTACTTGACTTTTTCACAATATCGATGTTGGAAAATCGAAATTCTTCACAAACCTGCCAAATCCCAACGCACAAACTTAACGCAGCAGATATTTCTGTCGTGCTATAATTATTCGTTAGGTTCACTGCCTCTGGCACTGAAAGACTGTCGTCATATTCTCCGGAATAGAAACTTGCTTTTTCAGTTGCAACTTTCCCCGACATTAAACAAATCACTGCAAACGTGCCTATTTCCAAACAGATCAACAAAAAATGACCCAGATCTTTTTACTCTGACCGGCTAGGCTGTCACGAAAGACCAATGAACTTACAAAATCAGCAAATTACCTATTGACACATGCCTTGACGTTCCTAGAATTGAGTAGACTATAACCGGGTAAAATGCCATGTACAATCCAACAATTGGTTCCACATTGGCTAGTAAAGCGTACGCCATTCCTGTTGATAGCGTGCCCTACTTATTAACTTATTCCTCACTACACTTTTTATATCTACTTTTGTATTACGTAAATATGGTTAAGGTGTGCAATTTTGATTCTGCCTAAATATTTTGTTTTGGGTTACTTACCTTGTGGGATATGCATAACAGCAACTGTAAATCCTGCGCTAGCATCGTACGCCAGGTCAGATTTCCAGTTATAATTTGGAAGCCATGATAAAATTGGTAACAGTGAGAATACCCATTGTACTGGTGTCCATTTCGTATTCCAAAACTTTTTCCAAATCCTATGCAGATGATATGCTGACTGAGAAGACTCTACATCACAAGTAGTAAATAGTAAATGAAAAAAGGAGTCACTCTGTTTCTCTGTTTCCGATATTAAATACTAAGTTATATTTGGATGTTGATGACAAATGATATTCGTAACTTTTTACCTCTATTTTCTCTAGAACTTAAATAGTGTGAATAAAACTCGTTTTGGCACTGAACATTTCGAGGATCACTTTGTTCCGATGAATGGTTCACATCTACTGAGAAATTGTGATATGAACCATCCACTGTCTGAATTCCTTTGTTACTATTATCCATTCTTCGGACGATTACTGGATCGGGAGTTTCAACCAAGCGAATTTGCTCATGTTCTTCTCCATCTTCTTCTTCCTCGTCTGCTGGAGATTGGGCTCTTTCACTGCACAAAGAAGACGGAGTTACAATGTATTTTTCAAAAAATCAATTCAACTACTGCATGACAAGAATGTAATTTCCTCCACAAATGTTCTATGCGTTTCCCAAAGATAATAATTGTGTGTTTGGATTTGGGTAATGAGACATTTATTCCATGATCGGGATATTGTCTTTTTGTATGCACGTAAAAAAATAAAATAGACTCCATTTCTCTTTATTTGTATTTCTGGGCACGTTTGAAGACGGAAAAAGCTCAAAGCAAAAAGTATCATTGGATTGCAAGAAGAGGCGTGTTCCTCACTTTGTGTGGAGTGGAAATTCACAGAATCAATAAAAATAAAAGCGACAATGTTTTTTGACTCATCAAGAGTCAGGAGACAGTGCCCATCAAAGTTTTAGGTGCATTTTTGAATGGCGCTATAATTTATGGGACCATATCTTCTAACAAAATGTAAAAAGTGAAGTGGAAATAGAATATAGAATTACAAAGTTTGAGTAATTGAAATGCACAATATTTTACCTGCTCACGCTGTAGTGATTCATCTTTACTTTTTTCCTGGAAGCCTTTGATTGATTGTCAGAAAAGCGTTTTTTTATAAATCAGCCAATTTAATAAGGTCTTTTGGCAGTTAATCCTCTCTGCTTTTAAAATAGCTCTTTTGTTAAATTACAGGAGACAGGACGTCCAAAGAAAAGTGTAGAAGTAAACTGAGCACATTCACACCAAGACAAACAACAAATTTCGTAACAAACAAATATTTCACATTGTCATTTATCGATAAAGAGAACAATTGCTTAATTTATAAATCTGAAATCAGTAAAGAACCAAATAGTCCCGTTCACGATTAGATTAGTACAAAATGCACAACACAAACCATGACCAACTTGAACTAGGTATTTATCTCAAAATCAATGCATCTTTTATTTAAACAGGAGAGAGATACATGACGTCTTTTTGTCATTGTGGAAGGGTAGTAATTTTTGCTTCATCATTTATCAAGTTCATTTACCGGTTAAATGACAAGAAAATTGGAGGACACTGGTATCTTATGACACCTGTGATGGGTTACCTTCAATCATGTTACGGCATAATGTAAAATTTAATTATGTCATGTTAAACTTAGCCTTGCTTGATTGAATTGATGCCATAAATTGTTATTAATAAAGTAATAATTGATACAAGGAAAAGTCAATGTTCGATATGACGTCTAAGGGTATAATAATGCGTATATTTCTCAGAAGCACAGTCTTGGGAAGTCATAACAGACACATCCAGAGAGCTGCCCCGAAACGTCAACTCTCAAACAGTTATGTCTAAGTTATTATATTCTCTGACAGTGCAGCACCTTTGATCCTCATTTGTATTTGCTGCGACACGGATCAACAAAGGATATTATTTTTAGACACGAATTCAGTGTAAAGTACAATAAAATTTTGTGTTTGAGCGAACAAATGGCGAAACAAGCAGCTAAAATCTGGATGAAACTGACTTTGCTTTGTTTACTGCACACTGGCTTAAACTGATAAAATCCAAACCAATCACATTGCTTTTAAACTGTGTTTCTTGATGAAGGAAGTTCGCACGTCAGCATTTAACCACCTTTTGGCAAAATAAATCCGTAGGTGAACTATGTCAAGAAATTTTATGGAAATAAATTTTAAATATTATGCGATTGCGTTCTCCTGGATTGTCTTCAAGGACTGAACACTTGATCACTGCATGATTGTTATAGTATAACTGCGAAGTAGAATCTCGCTAACAATTTCTGGAAATGACAGTTAATGTGTCAGTCAATTAGAAAGACAAGATGTGGTAACTTTATGGAGAGAATTAACTAGATTTAGATGGCCGGCTTGACTGCTACTAGAATTGTCTGTGACGAGAAGACTGAAAGTTATAACGCAGTATTAATGATAATAAGTGGTTAGAAACAGTCGTTTATGATTGCGTGATGAAATGACGTTGTTATTGATGGTCTGTGAATTTTACTAAATATAAACAAAAACATCCTTAATGAACTCAAAAGGAAACTGATATAAAAATATTCTATTGTGAGAATGTCCGAAAACGTTTTTATTATCATCACTCGTTTGCGTGATATTTGATCGCACAATAGTATGAACGTGGAAAATTTCGGGTTTAAATATGTATGTATTCGGTTTAACTTCAAATTGACGAAAATAAATAAAAAGTTGACTTCTGATTTGGATCTCTAATCTCAACTAATATTGCACGCGATGAGACGCTTTAAAGCGTAGTTCATTTTTGTTACTTTCAAGTTTAAAGTTACTTGGTGTTATAATTTATTTTTGGATATAATGAATGAATTAATTTAATGAATTAATGAATTCTGTGTGTAAACTCGTAACAAATAATAAAGAAAAAATTGAAGGAGTGTAAACATTTTAAAAGTCTCAACATAATTGAATGCATGCCTTAATGACTTACCTACAAACAAAATTTTGTAATAATACGTGATATTAAGGTTCCTTTCTAAACGAAGGTTCTACGTAATGTAGGTTTAGACCTTACTCCCATTATGATGTAAACCAATTTTGTACAAAAAACTTTAAAGGTATTATTATGCGTATGCATCGTAAAACTTTAAAATGTACCTGTGACTAAAAGATTGAAAGTGAAGGAAAAATAGACACAAAATAGATTGAGTCAATAATTCGTGTATGTTGTACCAAGACTGGTGACTGCTTTGCTTACAAAGATAAGACGACAGATCTTCAAACGTCTTTTTTGAAACTGTTATCATACTTAAGTGTACGCTCTAACAAATTTCGCTGTAAATTATTGACTATAATGACAATTCTGTTTGAATTTCTTTTATCATGTGTTAGTCTATGTTACTTTTTGATAAATATTATAAAGCAAATTTAGTCTCAATTACAGTTATTTAATTTTGCACAGTGTTGGGGGAGGGGCAATTTATTATTATCGTTGTCCCAATCCTGTTCAATATCAAAACAAAGTCCTTTGTTTTGTTATGTATAAAGCAATGAATATAAAATCAGCCCAGTCTAAACAGTCAAGATGAATAAGCGCCTTCCTATCTGATTGCTTTGCGTGTATGTATTAAATGTGTAACAATCTAATATGTGGTAAGCACATTTTTTATTTTGATTACACTGAAGTCAATTTGAGTCCGTCTTTGTTGAAAAATTATGCCAGTTGATAAGAATAGTAGGTAATGGTTCAGTGAATTGGGATTATTGCGAGGCACACTCTAGTAAATTGTGTATATGTACCTTGGTCTTGGTTGCACTTTTGGTATTAAACCATTAACTTCCTCTTCCTATTTAGATTATCTTTTCAATCGCGTTACGTGATTCACGTATTATTTGTGGTTATTAAGGATCACTTCCGACGTATTGTACAATGCAACTGGTTTCATTTGTCGTCCGATGACATTGCTTTATTAGATCAGACTACCGTTAGTTTTGATGTTTAGATCTAATAATACTCCAAACATGTGATAGTGAACCCATAAGCACTTTTATGACCCATCTGATGCTCCTCAAGGACATTTCAACTGAGCACATCAACATATCGCCCGTAAAAACACCGAGAAGCCCGATTTTTCGGAGTGAAGCAAAACAAAAACATTCTATTGAATTGAGAGGAATACCAAAGCTTTCTTTTCGGTCGGTGTTTGCTTTTCTTATGTATGCTACCAAACGTTGAATGAGCAGTGAGAGTGAGACAAGACAATGGCAGAAGTGTAGTTGTGTCGGAGCGCAGCGTTTGCTTTTCTCTAAATTCTCTGTGAAAAATGCTTTAATCTCCTAGTTGCAACTAGAACTGAAAACCTTTGATGCCACCGGCTTATCATTAGAGAAAACTCCTTTTACAAGGTGCAATAATTTCATTCATTGACTTGAACAATTATTGATCCGCAAAAGAATGTCATGAGTTGTTGTGAGATTTGTGACCTGGCACTTTTTTGTATCCGCTTATCTTTGATATTTACGTCCGTAAATATTATCACGTATCCCGAGTTTTATGCTTTAAAACCCTTAATTGATTCGATGATAGTGTTCAGAAAATATGTATTAACCTATTCGCCTTTCTCGATAATTATACTGAAATGTTTCCATTAATATTGTAATTTTTTGCTGGTGGAGGGTATGCTATAAAATTATGATAAAGTCTTCCAAAACGATTTCATGCATTCCCATTTGAAATTAGTAATACCATGCAGGAATGTGGTCAATTGCGGTATAATTTTCTAGTTTTTGTAACTTTCAAAACATCGTCTTCATAATGAAATGCATTTCAAACAAAGCCATTAGCCACTGTTGCCTATAATTTCCGAGTCAATCATAACATTGTTTTTATACTATTACATTACTTATGTTGTACTGTGTGGCACAAGGAGCCAAAACTCCTAAAAATGTTGAACTTGAAAATAAGTGCATTGAAGTTTGTTCACACAGTTGATGAAAAAAGTGAACCAGAAATAATAATGAAGATAAACTTGTTTATTCTGAAACACTGTTTACAAATAGAAAAATAAAAAGGGTTTCACACCTGCTGCAGAACCATTCTCTCCCAAGACAAGTCGCCGAAGATGAAAACGAAGCTGGTGGGTGCACACCAAACATTGCCTCGGGAGAAAAAGGCATGATAATAATGTGTTTCAGTGTTTCAAACAGGAGATCTTTATATTACGTTCGATCCAATGTGTATTATGTAAATTCTCTCCGGCTCACCTTTCACTTCACGGCATTTTTGGAGTCGTTGGATTGATATATAAGCTTGCACCAGAAAACGCATCTCTCTAGCGATAACGTAATGTCGAACCGACCAAAGAAGCTGATGACGACGATAAATTTATAAGTCGTATCTCAGAGTAGAAGCAGAAGTTATATGGTTTTATATGCAAAGGACCTCTCTAAAAAGAATGACTACCAGAAGCTAGAAAGAAACACGCATTTTGTGGTTTCAAAAATCCCATTTTATTTCAGGACAGAGGTATTTATTATCCACCACAAATAAGGATACGATGAACGAGGAACTTCTAGAAAATTATTGACTCCAGAGAATTTTGTATGTATACAGTCATCAAAGGGGGAAAGCGAGTAGCAAGAAGCTTTTTTCTGCTTGCTTGCCTATTACCAGCACGAATGAAGAAAACAATGACTTTTTAAATAAGTGGTTAAATGGAGTGGAGACGGTAGAAACGTATGCGTATTGCATTGTCTGCCCCGCTTTTTTATGAAGGCAAAGTATTCCAGTTTTTCTTTCCTACACTTGAAATTTTAAAAAATGAATCATTTCATCACATCATCATTGTCTTGTAGCAAAGCTTGCTCATATAAACACTGAACAAAAAATATAATAAGAGGGAAAGCGGTCGAAGAAACTAATTTATACTATGTAAAAATGCAAAGTAAAAATATAAGGTAAAAACTTGTTTCACAAACCACATGCCAGACAGATCGCTTTGACATTTCGTTGTGTGCACATTCATTATCGAAAAACATGGGATTTTTAGGTGCTATGAAATCTTACATCATTTTTCTGTCCATTTACATGGCCATTGGTCCATCTACATAAAATCTATTGTCTCTGCTTTAGTAAAATTCTTCTTAGTAAAAGACTTTGGCTCAACATCGAAGTAAGGACAGGTGTCACTGAGTAGAGTGAGTGTGCAATTGTGAAAATGTTTGGGGACAATTTGCTTGAGCAATTAAGGGGCATGACAAAAGTCAAGTCCCGATCAGAAAGAGCAAAAACAGATAACTTCGTGTTTCGCCTCCACTACCAAGTCACAACTCTCATTTTCTTGACTGCCTCTGGAATTCTCATCTCCAGTCAGTTTTTTGGAGAACCGATAAAATGCTTTACCGATGGAAGTGCTCACATTGAAGATGGATTTGCCAGTACCATTAACACAATGTGCTGGGTCACCAGTACCTTTACCGTTAATGAGCATCGGTGTGCAAAAATAGGTTTGTAAAAAAATATCCTTGCATCTCATGATCCAGTTACACATCATTACATTTAAATAGCATCGTAGTTACTGTGAGTGTGAGTCATGAAATTAAATTGAGCAAAATGTGATGAATTAACATCCACCATTGAACAGACATGACTAGACTTAGCTGTCATTATACTTGACCATTTCAGTCAGATTAATTCCTACTTTGAAATTTATTTAGGTACTGAAGTTCCATACGCAGGGATTGGTATTCTGACGCCGAATCGTACACCTTTCAACATTCATGTAACCTATAGATTCCTCTTTTTCGTCTTATTCCTCCAAGGAATCTCATTCTACATGCCTCATTTCATATGGAAATCCTGGGAGCGAGAGAAAATGAAGATGCTCTCAACCGACTTGGATCATCCTCTGCTTGACAGAGTTAGGAAGGGGGAGCTACTTCACAAACTCACCGAATATTTGCTCCATGGCCAAATGAATGGCAGCATTAAGTACTCGTTTCATCTCCACTTCTGTGAATTGATGAACCTTGTAACTGTTGGACTCAATATTTGGATCACGGACAGCATGTTTAGAAGAGAATTTATCGCCTACGGATTAAAAGCACTGAGTGACATTTTCAGTAAATCTTCTGATTATGACTTCAACGGTGGATGCAGTGACCCTATTAAAGCCTTGTTTCCCCCAGTTGCCAAATGCATTATGAGTCAAGTTGGTCCAAGCGGCAGCATTTTTAATAGGGACAATGTCTGCATTCTGCCACTCAACGATTTCAACGCAATTTTCTTCAAATTCACCTGGTAATTAGAATTTCCATATTGTATACAATCATAATTCTTTTGGCTGTAATTCTGCTCTACTGATTTCACGCACGCAATTTGGCTGAAGGAAGCTCTTCAGGCTTTTTAAATAATGCTTACAAAAAATGTGTTGCACAACGAAAATTTTTGTTTTTTAAAAAATTCCTTAGGATTTGGTTTGCCTTTCTTCTGGTTACATCCGTTTTCTGGTTACTACTCCGTGTCGTCACATTTTATAGTTGCAAAGTGAGGTCCTTCTTTCTTTCGCGAAGAGCAGGTACGCTTCCAGTGTCACCGTCGCATTCTCATGATTCGGGTAATTGTGCCAGCCAAATTTGCAGTCGAGTGAGCTATGCGGATTGGGTTATTCTCATGCAACTTGGATGCAACATGGATCCATTGACGTACAAATATTTCCTGGAGTACTTTTGTCACCAAGTTCACTTAAAGGATGTCGGCAAGCCAAAAATGATTGACAAAATTTATTATTCCCCAGTATGAAATACGAATATATTTTCATTGTAAATGAAATGACTGATCACATTACCCCGGTTTGCTCTTATACAAAAGCTTTTTCATATTGTCTCCCTTGGCTAAAATATTGAGGTAAAGAGGACTTCCTGTTGTTGCAAATATGTCTGAGTTTGTATATTTTATTTATAATAGTGCTAGACAATTACAGGTCTACTTTTCCTCATTTCAGACAAACCTTTAATACTTAAATCGCACTTTTATTTAAGTATTCATCGATTATTAATGGTATTGGTCATGTCAAGTCATTTACTTCGGAAATTAATTTACCTCAGGAAGTCTTAACCAGAATTCAATATGTACAAAAATATGCACCAAACTTCTTTGATATTTTTTGTAAATATTTAGTACGTAAATGAACATTTCAGACTGTTTCAATTTAAACATTTAAGAACAATTAAGGTGAAGTGGCCTTAAACACCTAAAATAAATAAATACTTTAATCACATTTTTTTCAAATCTACGTATTGTAAGAAGGCAGCTCGTCGTGAAAATGGATGTATTAAAATGGGTTCATTCATTTTGAACCAAAATGTTTGGTCATTTTGCTTTGTGTAGCCGTAAGCAATCCATAAGGAAGTTATAAAATGGATCTCTCACATCATATTTTCTAAAGTATATATCGCTTAAGAGAATCCACAATATGTCCGGTTTTTGCAAGACCCTGTGGGTTTTAACGCATGTAATGGCGAGTGTAATTGATGTCTCTGCAAAATGATTCAATCGTTTTTGAAACCGATGTCTATGTCTATTCTAAATCAACTCACATTCAAGACAAGATTTGCTGGAACTGGTAGTGTAAATTTTGCTTAGGTAGCAAATATAAGAGAAGGTAGGGTAATAAAAGAAATTGCTAGCAAAGCACACAAAATTTAGCTACATATAAACTAGCAATGATTTATGTAACCGTACTCCATTCCACTTTTTCTAACTTGCCAAATTCATGCATTTTTCTCTACTCATGCTAATCTTTATTTTCCACGTCATTAACGGTTATATGTCGTGTAGATGCTGGCGGATGGATGGATGTCATGTAGTAAATGATATGCAATCATAATACTACAGTTTTCGCCTTGAAACAAGTGTATTCAGATTGCAGCAAAGCCAACTAAAATCCTACGCATGAAAAAATGTTCGTATTCTTTGTTCCAGCTTCCTTCCTCTATTAACCACAAACATGATTGTGTAATTTTGAGCAGAGTATCATCATGCCATGAACATCAAGCTTTTCTTATTTTCTGCCAAAATATTTTTTGATAAAGACAACAACGGATGGGAACATAAAGGAAGTGCGATACGATTCAAGAGGAGGATCAACGAGGGATTGACGAGACGATGCAGTTTTCTAAAAGAGGCAGTTGTAATACATCGACCCGTATGACAATGTAAGTAAAGTAGCAAGTGGCAATTGTCTGTATGAGATATTTACTTGTTAAGATACAGGAGAAAAGACGCTGACAAAGAAAGAAGGCACAAAACACAATATTTTCAGTATTTACCCAGTGATCATCCATGCAATTGCCGCTGTTTGCGGATGGAACCGACCGAACCAAAGCTTGGGCAGGAGAAAGATTTATAATTTTCAAGGGATGCTTCCTACTCCATAGATTCCATTCACGTGTAGAAAAAAACCAAATCTCATGAAAATGTAATACCTACGTTCTTCCATCTAAGACTCTTTGTTTCACCAGACGTTATTTAGTCTCTATAAGGAAAAGACGCAGAAAATCACCAAGTAGAGTTTTGACTTGATCGGCTCTTGTTGTCGCGTGCATTCTTTCCATTTATACTATATAATAACGAAAAAAACACCTCATCCATTCTCTGGAAACTGAGTGATATTGGTTTGGAAATTGTACCATTTTTATTTTGGTGTTTCCTTTGAAAGAAAAAAAACGCAAGAACTTTGGAGGATTGCGTTAATGTCATCATCACTGTCATGTTGATAACTTTGTACCGTTTCCAAAAAAGGGAAAAAAAAAATAGTGCGGTTTTGTAATTCCCTTGCATTTTGTTACTTCATCCTCTCTCACGCATGCGATTTCTTCAATTGTGGCTTTTCATTTGAATGTGTCAACGGAAAATGCGGCTTCCAATGTAGTATAATTTGACTAACTTGCTCAGAAGCGGTCACTGTCAGTGGCTTTGTAGAAAGAATGTCAGTGTCATTGTTGCTGTTTATTCCCTGGACCAAGTACAAAAATGCTGGACATTGTGGGACCATTTCTGGATATTTTGAGGAAGGGACAGAAACATTGCATAGACAATAATGTTTTTTCCCTACACTACAGATTAACTGTCATTCTTCTAACCATTTTTACAATTATCATTGGTTCTCGGAAGTATTTTGGCGATCCTATTGACTGTACGACTGTCAGTGAAACAGAAAGGGTGAGTTTTAAAAACTTAGTTATACTTGCTCTGAAAAATTTAAGATTAAATGTAAAATAATTGATTTAATTTGAAAAACAGATTGTGGACAACTTTTGCTGGTACAATTTGTTTATCATTGTTCCCAAAGGTTCGTAAATACACATCTACCGCTTATTTACGATTACGAAGTCATAAGTCATTATAAAAAATTGTGATGAATAAATACTTTTGCAGATCCAGAAGGACGTTACGATAACGGCCTAAAGCGCTTCCGTGCAGTGATAACGCCTGTGGAGTCGCTGGATAAAATTTTAGATCCACATTCTGAGTTACCATACAAAGCAATTTTCTTACATGCATACCAATGGATCGAATTCATTTTATGCACGCAAGCAGGTACAAAACTTGACTGTTACCCATATTATTTTCAGGTTTGAAAACATTTTGCAGTTAAATTAATAATGAGTTTTAAAATTCCAGTTCTATTTTTTATGCCACGTTATCTGTGGCGATATTGCTGGGAGCAAGGGAGGGTAAAAACACTTTCTGAGGGATACTCCTTTGTCACACTAAGAGAGGATGATCACAAGGATAAACAAAAAGACATAATTACCTACTTTAGGAGGAACAAATTTGACCATTTTGAATACGCATGGAAATTTATAGTTTGTGAGATACTGAATTTTGTCAACGTTCTCGCACAGTATCTTATCATTAGATCAACCCTAGGGCTGGAATGGCAAGAGCTAGTCGATGACTTCATCAACTCTCACTCTAACATTGATTCCGAGTTACCGATCAATCGAATTTTCCCTAACATCGCTCGTTGTGAAATCCCATCTCCTCGAGGAGCCGCTCATGTTCGGAATCAAGAATTTTGTGCACTCCCTGTCAATGTTTTTGTTACTAAAATGTACATCTTTATGTGGTAAATTAAAAAACATGCCCAAATCATTTCTAATTTATTGACTGTGAATTTGTTTGTGCCTAATTACAAAAGTTTTTGGTTTTATCAGGTTCTACTTTCTCGGATTATCATTCATCAGCGGGGCTGCACTCCTTTTCCGGCTAGGAACGGTCGTGTCTTCCAAATTTCGCTACATTCTTTTGCAACGCACAGGAAGAGGAATTAAAGAAGACTGTGCACGCGCCATTCGTACACTTGGATATGGCGATTGGTTCATACTTAATCAAGTTGGCCAGAATATGGATCCACTGGCTTTCAAAAATTTGATCAAGGAATACAACGACAGCATTATCGCTTCTAGACCGTCCTTCGCTCTCGTCACTAGCGAGAAAACATACACTGGAGGGGATTTTAGTGCACTGCACATGAGAAAGGATAGCGTCCTGAGCGTAAAGGGGACGCCTAAACTATAACTTTAATTATCACAAATCTAAAAGTGCCAAAAATGTATTTGAAGTCCAAAAATGTGCAGCCAAAATATTTCTTAAACCAGTTACGGTTTACAGTTACCCTTGGAAATCATTACATAATCTTCATTAAATCAAGAGCAATGAATGAGGATATTGAAGTTGACCCATTCTCAGTTTCTGAACAATGAAATGTTCTATGTTAACAGCGATATTATTTGTATTTTCTTATGTAAATGGTTAAATCATTGAATTCTTTGTCCTTGAAGCTTTCATTGCATGGAATTGAATTTGTGATGCGTATCAATTGAGTTTTGATTACCTGAAGGTTAAATTCTGGATGAGGAGAACAAACTGATCAAGTATGTATAATTGATGATTGATAGAAACCACGGAAAAAAGGCTTATTAGTGTGTAATGAATGAATTGAATCTTCTGATGACCATTTCAATTAATAAAATTGGAGGAAACTTTATTTATTACTTTTGCATTTATTTATTACAGTGAGATCGTCTTTAAAAATGTTTTCACGTTTAACTACAAAACATGCACCACAATTACAATTACTACACTCACATTTAATTTGATTAACAATGACAGTTTGACTTTGATCACTTAAGATAAATCTCAACTAATAATATTTTAATCACAGCAATAAAAAATTATCAATTTCTTAATCAGTCATAATTAATATTAGATTAACAATTTTAAACTTTGATCACTGCAACATACTTTTAAGACACACATAAAGAATTTATTTTACAAAGGTTTTTACACAATTTAAGTATTGTTAAATCCTGGTTT
>VYYJ01002816.1:0-19372 GCA_021029165.1 Cyphoderus albinus | reverse complement strand
AATTTGATAGAAACCAATTTGTGACGAAAAATAAGGTACATCAAATACTGGTAATGCCTTTCTTGCCAAACGCCTGCAAAGGTTTCAGGTCTGAAAAAAAAAACCGGCAAAATATGATACTCTCATACCTACACACACTGGGTAATAATCATACATCAATCAAGGCAAATATCTTTTATTGGACTGTGACGCCTCGTTACCTCCGGTGGTGACCATTTTGCACCATTATCCTCATCCTGCCAAAACGTTTTCAAGTTTACAAACCATGTAGCAATTGTCGTTGCAAAATAATCTTAATAGATCTTAGAGGCGCGGATATAAGTATCCTTCAAGTATTAAATTTGTGTAATGGCAGGCAAAGTTGTTTCCGGTCGAGTGTTTGACTCCATAATCATGGTAATGAACTTGCTGCGACAGTACGAAATACAAAAGAAATTTTTATAGCCTTACATTAACAAAAAGTGTAAACTGGGAGAACTTATTCATTTTCGTCACATTTCTTCCGCCAAAGAAACATTCGCCTTCTCAAAAAACGGCGTTCTTATAAATACACCAAACTCTTTTTCCACTGGCGATGTATTTTTACTAAAGGCAAAATGGTCAATTTTTATTCACAAAGCATTATGTAGTATAACGTCTTCAATTTTGGTTTAATTATTTAACTATTTAAATATAGTTGTAGGTGTATCAAATGCTCGCTACGTGTATGAGCAAACTGAAGATAATTGAGTCAACGACTGAAGTATATTATTTATGATTCCGCAATATTAAGTAATCATGATATGCATACATTTTACGAACGATAAGCTAAAGTGTAAAGCCAAAGTAGTCAGTACACCAAATAATTTCTGCTAGATTTGACCGATTATAGTATCAGGATATGGGCGAAATTTTTTCAATCTTCATTCTTGTTTCGTAGTCAATATATATGTAATATCTATGCAAGGAACATTACATACTCCGTGATTGTGGGTTTCGAGGCCTAAGTATGGCGATTTTAGCAAAGAATTGGCACTTATTTTAATTTATGCCAGTTGTATTTAAATATTGTATTGCTGGTTCGCGAAGCGTCGTAACTGTGTCATAGTTATTCCACTTCTTTGTCTGTTTTCTCTCGTAGCTTTCATTTGTTGTTGAACTTTTCTCTGTGTACAATGCTCTCTTCTCTCACATATCCCCTCCATTTAAAAAATATCTTGTCTTGAGGGACACTGTAGACTTACTTTTTCTCTTTTATTGTTTTCTCAAAACAAGAACCGACACAGTTCCGCTTCAATTGGGAAATTAGCAAATGGGAACTTCGGAGGCTTTATGCCTTCTGCCCACGATCTCATAATGGGATAATCCTCCATCAAATGGTGAAAGTGTTTAGTAATCCTGGTAGGGTTTTTATATGGAATAATAATACTTCACATTGTTTATCGAACTTCAAAAATGATTGTTTTTCTGATTTCCTTGAAGCTAAAAATTCCAATCCGTTATTGGAAGCAAATATACAAATTGAATATTTTCAAAGTCATGATTCATTTAACAATTGTAATAAGTGCCAAGGTTTATGGTACATTTTCACATTGTCGGTCGATTCCAGATATGGTAAAGACTGTGTTTTCATGCGTTTGTTCGAGTCCGCATTTGAGTGCATTTCTCGTACATATTCTGATGTAGATGTTTATACAGATTTGCTTTCCTCAATTGAAATATTACTCAGTGGTGAAGCCGCTGTGGTTTATACAATTGTTCGAAAACCTGGATAAAGGACAAAATAGAGTACCATGATTGGATTCAAGACTGGACGTTTGAACAAAACTCAGGAATTTCACGTCGTCGGTTTTTTTGTTCCAACAACATTTCATGGGCATTACATCACACCCTGTCGCCACTGTCTCTGTCTTCGTCCTTGTACAAATGTTTTTGTTTTCCTTCTCAGTTTCTCCTTGAAACTTACTATGATCTCAACTAAATTGAAAATCGAATCGATATACTACAATTCAGTTGTTTGTTACTTAAATCAAGCGGATGTAAGATTTCAGATTAACATCTGTACCAATTTACACTTCACGTTACGGATCTGGTCCTACTTTTGATTTTGAGGTGGCTATTCCTGACTCAGTCAGGGGACCCCTTTAAAAGTGAATTCAACCGCGCCGTACATACACAAATACAGCTTGCCACACACTGGTGTTTTGTATTAAAAATATCCCCAGGCTTTTTATCTAGTACTTTATTACTGGCGAGGTCAATGTTGACCGAGCAACAGTCTGAGAAACTTTTTAAATTAACACACATTTAAAATGTAATTTTTATCGTTTCAGTAAAAACATGACTTTCAAAACTTCATCATTCAGATTTCAGCTTACAATTAGAGAATACCATTAAATTTATTTTTTAAATTTTAATTCCTTGAAATCTGCTGGATATCAATAAATAAATGTACGTCTGTCTCAAGCAAGCTTTAGACTATTTTAATTTAGCTGCATTAAAATTAGTCGAAGAGCAAACATTCCTATTGCACGTTTCCCAACATCTTCAACGTTTTCAAAACACTGTTTACACAATTGTGTATGTGCTGGCAGGTACTGTCACATTGTGGAAGCTAGCCTTCATGAACAAAACAGAATTTGGTTACGTCAAATGTTACTTGCTATTATGTCACAGCTTTAGTTTAGTCCAGCCACACTTTTTGTTTTGGGCTTCGAGTAAGAGAAAAGATGCCTGTCCAATTATTACTACTTACGTTCCTCGTCCGCGTGACCTGGATTGTCTAAAGGGAAAGTAGTCTATTATCATGTTTGAAAGTGACATGACAAATCGCAACTATTAAATTAAATTAACCTTAACTAGCACCACCTGGCAAAAATAAGTCATTTGTTTGATGTTTGTAAATTACATCATACAACCTATAAATTGTATCTAAAAATGTGGTTTTAGTGCAATTTATTCAAAACAAATTTTTTCGAATTTGTCTCCAGGTGCCAGGAATTCTATCGACCGAAGTTGTTTTTCATTTGCTGATTGCCAATGTAAGGAAGTTATATGCAAATTATATAATTTTAGAATTTTAGTAATCACAGAATACTCCTACACCACATTTTGAAATGCGTCGACAGTTTTTCAGATTTGTTTACTCTCTATTACAACGTATGTAGTTTTATGAGATTTTTTTCAAGCATACACTTTTTTACACTGAGATTAAGCAAGTTGAATAAATTTTAGCTTAAAGTTAAGCACAAATAAATTTTTGAGCAAGTTAACGCGTGGAGACTTGTTGCCTCCAAAGGTCTCCGCTATGTAAGGGTCAAAATGGCCGCCTTTCAGGCACAACTCGACTGTACAACGGCACTTTCCCAATCTCTGTCTTTTGCTTACTGCTTCGTTTCTGATGAAATAAATTTTCATCTTGTAAAAAAAATTAAAACGTAAAAAATTAATCGAAATCAAACGTCTAGTTTAGGGAAGAAACAAGTTAAAATTTCGACTCGAGCGATTGAAAATTTAAATTATACTGGTTGAGCGAAACATGTGAAACAAGGTGATGATTAGCACAATGCAGTGAATTTATTTTTGTAGGATTTTCCCAATTTTTTCTACCTTTTCTTTGCTCTACTTGCTATATGTTTCATTTCGCAGTAAATAGCATATACGATTCACCTACAAAATTGAGTATAAATACAAGGAATAAAATTACACTACCTTTGCAAAATGATTTTCTACTTTAGCGATTTATACTTTATTATTAATTTCTTGCAGTGTCTGTATCTACAACGTAATGTGTGTATTTAAGAATAGACGCTAAATAACAAATGTCCGAATTCCTTGTAGTAGGTAAATACTTACTTAGGAAGAGTAAATACTATTTTAACTCTTGAATCATTTAAGAAACATTATGTTTCTAGTTCCATATCTGCATGAACATTTTTTATATATTACGTCACCGCAACCTTTAATTTCAGAATCGTTTGCACACAACGGCCTAATTTACTTACATGATGTTTATGTTACTAAAAATTATTTTAGTGAGTATTAGTTATGCATCCACATCTACAACAACAATGCCATGTTACTCTGTTCATCGAATGTTTTGGCCAACAACTCCACAGAATTGTGTACATGTACCATGTAATCACTAAAGTCAAGTATGTCCGCAAGGAATTTTGGTAATTAAAAATATTTACAGCTTTTGTGTAATCTGAAACTATACATGCAATGTTTTACAACCTCAAAATCAAATTGTTAATAATGCAGCAACGGCAATTGTCGGCACAGATATGAATCGCGCCACCCCAATTAAATAATGACAACTTCTGATGTTTTTCAACTCTCGTTTTACTAACCAATATTCAATGTACGAATTTGGTGCAAAAATAAATAAATTTGACATAGGTCATTTATTTTTACAATCCTAAGTGTAGTGTACTACATTTATAATCTGTAATGACTGGAATGATTTGTTTAAAACAAACAATGTTTTACTGCGACTCTAATGGATAGTGGTACATTGTTGAACCTAGGTTTCATGAAATATAATGAAAACACTTTGGCTACGCCAAATATAACTTGCCTTGCCTTATAGTTTAGTGCAGCCACGCTTTTTGTTTCTGGCTTCGAGTAAGTGTCAAATTTGCAAAAATGCGTGTCCACTTATTACTACTTACTTACTTTGAGCGTTAGCTGGATTGTCTAAAGAGAAAATTGTTGAGAAATTTATTAGAAAATAACTTTCGAGTGAGTTGCGATTTGATTGCTATTACTAAATTAAATTAAATTAAAGTAGCACTACTTGGCAAAAATTTGTTTTGAGCAAATTTATCCGAAACTTTTGCCAGGAATTATATCGAGTTATTTTAATATCTAAGTTAAATTTTATTCCTGATTGGCAATCAGTGATTGCCAATGTAAGGCAGTTATATGCAAAATATATATTTTTAATATTTTAGTAATCACATAATACTCCTACCCCGTATTTTTAAATGCGTCGTCGTAGTTTTTATGAGTTGTTAATTGAGAATCGTGAAATCAGTGAAAAGTCAGGCATATTAATACTGATATTGTTATCGGATTAAACGTATTCATTCATAGACCTAACATTTAATTCATTTATTATTTACATCTAAGCATAGTCATACCAGGCAATATTACATTTAAAAAATTGAAAATTAAGTTAAAAGCGCAAATATATTTTTAATTATTGTTTAGGCTTATTGCGGAGGTTTCAGCTCCGCAATATGAGAAAATGAGAAAGAGAAAATGACACCCTCATACATACACACACTAACAATGCAACATCGCGGTGGTACGCTCAGAATTCAACGAAATTTTTGAAAAACATTTTTGCATACTGGGGTATTTTTGCACAAAAAAATTACTACTATAGCCTCCCGGCTGCATAGACCCTTCTAAACGGAGGGATGGGTTAATATTAATATGTATATAAGAAAAGACAAATAAGTGAGATGTTGTTTTCTACGATATCGAAATCGGGGTTGTAGAATTTGAACTTGACGTTGGTTTAAGCATAAATCTATTCTATTGCGTTTCATTTAATATATTATAACATTATTAAATAACATCATACAGCTTACAAAATGTATCTAATAAAATACATGTTGTGGTTTAGGCGGAATATACTTTGAGAAATTTCATTTGGAGTTTTTTTGTTCAGGAATTTTATCGACCGAAATAATTTTTAATTTCTGATTGCCAATGTAAGGCAGTTAACAAAATATAGAATTTCAGTAAGCACAAAATACACCGACATCGGATTTTCAAATACGTTATTCATTTTAGCAATTTAATCAATACATTCTCGCCGGATATGGGTATCTGTTAAATTTGCAGTTGTCGCTGATTGGCAAAATACGTTTTAATTACAAGGGTAAAACTGATTTGTCATAGACCTCACTGCGATATGCCAGGTTTGGTTCGTTTTAAAATTATATCTTACTGCGTGAATATATTGCTCAAATAACCTTACACAAAACGAAAGTATCCGGAGGTTAGGAAAACCATAGGCGGTTAGCGTTAATGTGTTAATGTATCAATGTAGGATATATTTTGCTCTTCATATATACCGATATAAGTTCATAATGTTTACAGCTAAAATTGAAACGCGTGTTTCTTTAAAAAATGATGGTATCTATAGCTTTTTAGCCAATGGTCGACAAACATATTACTATATAAGCGCCATTCATTCCTTAACTAGTCCTATTTAGAAACTTACCAGCCTCTTTTACTACCTTGTAAAAAACAATTTGGTTAATTTTAACTGCTGGTCTTTTTGACCACCCATCATATGTTGACTTTTTTCACTCTAAACTCCAGTGAACACAGATTAAAATGTGATACAATGCAATAATGTTACAGCTCCCACTTTTATTTCTCATTTGAGGGAGCAAAACTTAAAGCATAAAAAGCCAAAAAAAAACTAGCCAACTATTTTTATATGCATTGGTCACTTCAAACTTACGTGCGGCAGCTTAATTTATTGCTTTCCGATACGTATTTTTTCAATTATATGATTTTACTTTCCTTTGTTGATGTGGCTGTTTTGATATAAGCGGTGCCACTAGAACAAAAATTGAAACCATATCGCTGCAATGTTGTTTTTAAAATTTGCTGATAAAATTAGGTTTCTACGTACTATAGGAAATAGATTTAGTGTTGTATATATATTTATTAATAATCAAAAGAAGTGTGAAGTACATTTGTTAATTTAGCAATATTAATCTAGATAAAGTGAATTTATTAAATGCAATGTTCATAATGCAAATGTAAGAGTATTTTAATAATGTATTAATTTATCCCAATTAGAAAACTATTGATTGCTAATAAAATGGAACCTATTTACCTCAATTCTAAACAACATTTTATACGTTTTACCGTTAAGGAAAAATCGTGTTTCAAATATAATTTAAATAATAATTTTTTTAGATAATATGTTTAGTTATGCAGTATGGTAATAAGACATGTATCAAAAGCAAAGCAAAGCAAAGATTTTGTTTAGTAAAGTACAGTTAATGACTAATGTAATTGCTGTAACACTTAACAAATCGCTAGATAATCATTTCGTCGTAAAATTATTAAATCGTAAAATAAAATGCTAAAATTATTGACGAATTTTAAAAAATACAACTCAGGTAAACATATTTAGTGCGTACAAAATTTATAACAAAAAATTCACGCTGTTTGGAAAATAATAAAGCAAAAAAGGTAATCAAAGTGCAATTTTACTTGTTCAGTTGTCGAATTATTTTGTCTTATTGTAAATATGCCGCACTATAATACATTATTCATATGCTTTCATTTTTTGAAACAAAAAGTTACTGCTTATTGCAGCGGTTTACATAACGCAACAATATTATTGTTTTCTTCTCTATAAATTCGGTTCAACAAAAAAGATATTCATGATATTACTTATCAACCATCCATCGGAGCTTAAGAACACAGTAACAGAGTCATTGAAATTGAAAGGAATCAGAAACATTATTTATTATACATAAGTAATCTTTTTATACCTCAACAAACAAAGTACTTAAAAAAGTAACGAACAAAAGTTCTTGATCTTCAGTATACATGACATCATCCTAAAATTTAGGACCTAAAGTCATCAGCTGCAACTAGGTAAGTTTAACTCCGAACATCCTCTGAAAAATTCGTAGAAAATGGATCATGGGCAAATCAACTGTGTAAGATAGAGAGCAAAAGTTGTATTTGGGTATTCTAAAACCAGTGTTCAATTTATAGAACAGCCTGTCAGATTAAGACAATGACAATACTTGATCAGAAAACAATTGAAACTGTTTTTACTGCGCGAATGACAAAAATAAATTCGCATTTGGTCAATAGTGAATAAAAATGGCAAATGAGCTTAAAATTAAAACAGAGAATGAGTTGAATTGTGAGCATTTACCTTCTATGATTTACATATAACATTTTCTTGTTCTGTAGCATTGAAGTCTTATCATTGAAGGCAAAGTCCAGTAATTCTCATGCTTCAAGATAGAAAAAAGTAAAATCAGTATCCCTTTTCAGTTGAATCAGTTGAATTTACACAAACTACAAAGACGCATACCATGATCACTTATACATAATAAGTCTCATGCATAATAAATCAACGATATATGTAGCTTTGGCTTCTTCTCTCAACTGCATTTGTTCAACATACCAGCATGATATAGGCAGGCATGGAGCAACAAAAAAACTACTACGCATTTAGGAAAGGAACAGCAAAGAAACCGAGAGAGACTCACTTTGGTAAAGCTGGGCTCTGGTTCATCTCAGTTGGAGCTAGCTGGAGCAAAGATTCAGCTCATTATAATTCCAGCCTTCTGTGAGACAACATCTCTAGCTTACAGTGAAAGTATAAGCAACCTGGACCGTGGTGATGAAGAAGTAATTTTTCTATAGTGATTTCTTTTTCTAAGTTTCCGTTTTCAGCAATAAAAATCTGCTTACATTAAATTATTTTTTTTTCGTAAAAACTGCGAAAGAAAGTTGATATTGTTTTAACTGAAAATTAAAACGAAGATTAATTAAAATTCAGTTACAAGAAGAGACGTGAAGATTGTCGCTTTAGTTGAACAAGAACAACATTGAACAAGGTAAGGCCCCTTCTTCAATCATTAAATATTTAATTTATTTACCACATAATTATACCGGTTGAGTACAAAACCACTCATGTTCACAACAAATTCCATAAAACGTTATTCACAGCCATTTACAATGAATTTCATCTCACATTACCCTATTTTACATCCATTAATTAAAAATAATCAATGTTTTGAAAGAGACCTCTTTGAAATTAAATTTTGGAGCCCAGTGCCGGACTGATACAAAATAGCGCTTTAATTTTTATTTTTTTGCTCAAAGGTCTCCAAAGGTCTCCAGTTTAATTTTTTATATAAATAGTTTATGATGCCAGAAAGGCAAGATGAAATTAAATTACATAGCCGATTTTAGCGAACGAGTTATAAACACATAGGTCTTACACAGGGCAGGCGTCAAAACAAAGATTTTAAATCAATTTACCCAACATAAATTTTCTTGTTCCACTTTTGTTTCATTTACCCTTCAAGTAGTAACAAGTTTCTCAGTTTCAAAATTAACCCGAAACAACAGTAAAATATCACTTGTTGCTCTTAAAATTAACTCACATTAGGCTGCCTTCCGCTGAATTGCTCTGCATAAACTTACTCTTTGTATAGTTAACTTGTTACGACCACACTCAAGTACTTTATTTAAATATGTGACGAAAGCAAAATATATTATGTTTCATTCCCAATAATTAAATTTTACAACATTAATTGCAAGCAGGTATAATTCACAACTAGCATAAAAACCTATAGGGTAGGGAAGCTATAAACTAAAAAACCCAAACATTTACATATTGAGAACATATTTTATTTTATGATGACTCCATTATTTTAAAATTCATAAATGTTCACGTTTTCATTCCTGGTTTGGTTGCATCACCGTTTGGTATAGATGTGTGATCATTTAATTTAGCTGCACTACAGAGTAGGTATTTCAGAAAATCTGATGATGTAAAAATTGCTTCTTGTAAAAAATTGTAAAAGTTACTTACTTTATTTTTTGTCTCACATAAACCCATAACGTAGAATATGTAAGGCAGCCTCGCAGCTACTTGCGGCTGTAATGGAGACAACGTAAAAAAAGATAACAGTATCAAATTGAGATCTTGTTGCTATTCATGCTTAAGCATAACCTAATCGTTTGGTGCTGTTATTTTCTCCGTACGTGCATGTTACTTTTGATTTAGCTCGGCTCTCCGTCACAAAGTTCAGTTTTCCATTCCCTAAACTAAACTTTTCAAGAATCTTTGGAGACAAACAAAGTCATAAAAATTAACGACCAATTTAGGAAAGGCAGTCCAGGCATCAAACTTCATTTCTAAGTAGTAGAGAGGATTATATGGTACATGGATTAATCATAAGTACTGAAATGAAACGCGAAGGCATTTGTGTTTGAGGAGAGTGGAAACGACTTTTGTGGATTCATTTAGAATTTGTTTAATCTTTTGCTATATCAGCATTCCTAAATTAAAAAGTTTAGAATGTGACGCTGACTTCTTGACCCTGACTTTCTCACACTCTTGTAGTGAAACATACTCTTTTATACCACTCATTTGCTCAAGACAGACTTTGATGGAACAAAGTCAATGTTTTATCGCTTCTCGCAGCTGCACTCGAATTTGACTGCAATGAATTTTAACTTTTATTGTTATTGTTAACATCCGGCCGTCTGAATATTTACTTAAAGTTGGCTCCACTTCATCATTAAATTCGTTTTGCAGTTGCTTGCAAAACGTTTTCTGTTAATGTTACATACTAAGCTTAAATACGTACCCTAAACCATACTTTCGCAAGTTTGTTTGCTTTTTCTTTTTACTATCTTATCATATCATTAAACGTTTCATAGAAAATATTTTCTTTCATGTTAATGTAAAGTAGAAACCAAATAATCCTTTATCTGCCTGAGTCATTTTCTGTCTGAAAAAATCTTTAATCCTATGGCCATTTTATATCAAAGTGATGATGTGATGTGATAGCTGACGATGAGCCCAACTTGAACTTAATCACCAAGCTGCAATTGAATAAACTTTGAGACCCGGATTTTTTAATAAAAAATAATTATCGCCAAGAATATAAACATTTAGCCGTGTTTGGAGCTGTGATGAAAAAACAACGTTTATTGTGTTCTTGTCGTATAAATATTTTACATAGCTGAGGGATATTTTTGTCACTGCAAAGTCAGTTTACACACCCTGTCACGAAAGTCAGTATGAAATTTGATTCAGTTATGAATGGGGAGACGGTGAATTTCAAAATTTGCTTATACGTACATTATAAAAATATTGGAACCAACACAATCCCATAGCATGCTCAAACTCGTCAAGCAGCAAATAACCAGTACTGTAACAGCGACATGATGCCCACGCAGTAGAATAATTTTATATGAAACGCAATTTTGTTTCAACAAGCAATTAAAGCTTACCGTTAACTGTTTAAAAATGTCTCGCGCATGATGAAAATAGCGGTTTCAGAAACCAAATGATACTTACGTGCAGTCATTTTTTTTCCAACGTTGGGATTAAAAACTAATTCAAAAAGTTTGCTTTGTGCAAAGACTTGACTTTTGCTTTAGCATAGGTAAAAAAACCGGACCCTTCTATCATCATTATCGTACACATTTGTTTATACAAGCATCAATGTAGTCAGATTGACCCGCTTTATTGCAGCTGCACATAATAAGATCGTGACGTATCCGTGATAAAACGTTGTTTGATAATTAAATCATTATCACTTTATCAGCAGACCTGTCAATTTAATAGTTTGAACAGTAAAGTAAAAGGAGAAAAACGATCCCTAGAGACGTGCCATTCAGCATTTTCATTTCTAATAATATTTCTCTCTCTATAACCTAGATAATCTACACCAATTTTTACGTAATAAATACATTTTTATTTCCAGTAAATCAGAATAGAAAAGCATGCACTTTGGTGTATCCTGAGCCATACATGGTGACTGAATGATATCTTTGGTAGGGTTATGTGATAAAAGTGGATATCACACCTACCAAAGGAAGTTGACTACTGAGTGGTCACTCTCATATTATTTAAAGGTAAGCTGTTACTTACAGTTTTTTTATGTAGCTATATAAATTTTAATCCCATTGTTTTGTCATTGTGTTAGCAATATTCGGTATCATAATGGTATTAAATAATATTTAATACATTTTTTATTTTGATACTTCTCAACTGCAAATTTCAGTGGGATTTCATTTCAAACATCAAACACAAGTGATGGAAGGTTTGCCATCCGTTTGGCCCAACATCATTGGTCAACCAGAAGGCGGGATTGAGTCCAGTACAACAAAACAACTTAAGTAAGTTTCATTTTGTTTAAACTTTTTTTTGTTGAAATGTGTGTTTGCCAGATTTCCTCGTACAAGTTTTCTCATTTCTCCACGCAACCTCTAATTTATCCTTCTCTTTTTCTTCTTATCAGTGCCATGTTATCAGGAATTCTCACGATAGTCACCAAGCTGGAAGCCGAAATGATGGACAATTTAATAAATGTCATCCAATCAGCTCACTTTCATCCGGATGCAGCAAGAAAAATAGGAGGATTCAAGACATCAACAGGTTTTAACAAATCGCTCCTTTAATAGTATTTAGTGAGTAGTTAAAAATAAGATTTAAGTTTAAGTTACCAACACGTTTGAAAATCTACAGCGTTTAGTCATTTCATGTTTACTAAATAAAGTTTGTAAAATGAGTAGGTAGGATACGCATGCAGCGGTATGGTTTCGGGTTAAAGAACAAAGAAATTTTTCTAATGGGTACCAACCTTCGACATTCAATGGTGAAATTACTTTATGTCAATAGTTTGAAATTGTTAAAATTGAAATCTCTTGTTAATGTTGAAAATCTTGGAACTCTATCCCTCCTTAAATTATTTTTAAAATAAATTTCCAATTCTCAATTTAATAACTTGGTTCTTCCTTGGTTACAGCATTGTAGATTTTATTGAATGGAACCAAGAATTGCATTAATTATAACAAATCAAGTAACAGGATACAATATGAGTCTATTATAAAATTCACTGAATGCAAGATTGATTGAAAACTCAAATTGATCGGGAGACTCTTATTAAGCATAATTATACCCAAACAAATTATAATTTATATTAATGATCGGCATAAAACCTCAAAACAATTTTTGGTTTGATAACATGCTATTAGCTATAGCCACCTGCAAAACCGTTACATTATGCAACTTTAAACTTTTCTGTCGGTGTTCGCTTGTTTCACAAACTGCATACACTAATGTGGAATTCTACTAGTATGGTAATTTTCCCACTTCTTAATAGTGAAATGGGCACTTTAGCGAATATCTGGAGTTCACAAAAATGTAACTATGTAAATTTGCATTTGATATATGTATGTAACAGTTGAAGCATGTTTATTTAATTTAAGATTTTTTACGCAACTAAGACTCATCCCGTCTCTCTTTTTCATATCTGTAAAGTGTTTTCATATAAACATTAGCAGCTCCCTCGTCTAGTTCTGACCTACATGAGCTAAATATTTATGTAGTAATATTTTGAATCAAAGATTAAATTGCCGTTGGAACTAAATTATACGCATAAAATACTGAATGGAGGTGACGACATGTCACATGGAAGACCATGACTATGCGTTATGGTTAAAGTCTGTTGCATGTGTACATGTATATGTATGTAACAGTATACGTCCGATTCTGTCATAATGATAATGAGTCGGAAGGAAAAGGTACTAATCACGAGTGTACAAGAGCGAAAGCTTTCGTCACTCTTCTTTATTGTCACTTTATAAATTTGCTTTTAACATTGATTTGACTATCGAGACATGTTGAAACTAATATTAGCAGCTTATAATAGCTAAAAATAATAATGAATTCGATGCAATCCTCCGACAAATTTTGAAATTTGTCTGTAGCTTTTTCTGGAATTTCAGTCCATTGAAAATACTGTACATAAATGAAAAGTAATCAGTTTCCAAACACAGTCTCCTGTGTTTATTTCTTTATTAAAATATTTTAACACACTATTTTAACAGTGTGGTTTGGGGAGACTTCATTCTTTTACCTTTAGTTGTTTTATTCCAATGCATAAATCTTAAATAAGACACTCTCATAACAAATTTGGATACAGCAAAGAAAGAAACTGCTGCAAAGCAATGTACAAAAATTGTTTCATACTGTTAAAATCGTAAAAACATCTCGAGTAGTTTTTTACATCTTGGTTTCCTTCAGAACTACTTCAGCAAACGTGATTATATTTAAGCTGGTCAAACGGCTCATCTAATAAAAATACTCTTTGTTTATCTAATTCGTTAAACGTAGAGTTCAACATATCCCAATATGTGTAGAGCTGACGTTTGATTGAGAAAGTTTGTCTCTCAAAAGTATCTACATTGTAAACCATAACTGGTTTTTTCTTGTAGCAAAAACGTTCATAAATTTTCCTTGCTCTATTTGGACTCAGTACAACGAAACATTGATTTCAAACATTGAAGTATTTTGATAACACTCGCGATTAATAACTTTCGTCATATGAGAATATTACTGGATCACTCTGTGTGAAACACTTCGTTTCTGCTTTCAGTTCACTAAAGAACTTTTGCTGGACACTGATTTTTAATGACGGGTAATATATTACATTTCAGGTAGCTATTATTAACTATAGAAATGTGTTTGAACATAATGTAAGGTTCAAACACATACGTTTATACCAACGGTGATTCACATTAAATTCTAAACAACGGCCAAGCCATTTACCACCTTCACGATAAGAGTTAGCATGCCGTCACCAGCATTGCCAATTTTTGTTCAAATTTAGAGTGCTTTTTGATTTTCTCTAGGCTTCATTCAATATTTACGCTTGGCAGCGTTCGCCGCCGAAGTGAAGTAGTGTCTATGAATGTTTTAAAATCAGGGTTTATTAGTTTAACGGTAGTTTCAAACAAGCTAATTCTGATGAATTGAGAATGAATATTTCGGAATGGTCATAGACTTTATAAAAACACAGATGCATAAATTTAAAGTTAGCTCTCTCAGACTCATGCAACTGACGTAACATAACCTGCTCGCGATGACTTTACACGCGTCATTTTGTCATTCCTCGATTTCATTTCACCTGAGGATAGCTAACATAATATTTACCTAGAGAATACCTTGATAACTTTAGTGGCAAATTCATCGTATGAATTATTTTCAGAAAGAAGCGCGAGAAGATAAGGCTAAAGTAGAAAATCAAAATTTCCAATGAATGTATGTATACCTAGGGAACGTATATTGACGTTATCAACACTTTGTTCCCTTAAAATATACTTGCATAATTTTGCTATTATTTCATGAGAAAAATACGTTTACCAGCTAAATAATATGTTATATAAATAATTACAGATGCAGCATACGCTTGTAAAATATTACCGGAATAAAAAACAATATAAATATATACAAAGTGGCATAATTAAATTGCTAGTAAACCTTACGTAGTTTTTCAAATTGATTATTTTGAAACCAAATAGGTAGCATGTCACTACTTTTACCAAAAAAGTTTGTATGAAGAATTATCTGAATTAATCTATGATACTGTATATGTTGCATATTATATTGTGGGCAATTGGCGCTGAAACGTCTAGAATAAAGGGAGAGTTCCTATGTTTATTGATGTTGGGATCCTCAATTCCAATGAGGTGTGCTTTTTATTGATAACTTTAGTTTGAGAAGCAGGATCATTTGATTTCATTCTTTTAAGGTAACTCAACGTATGGCGTTTTTTATTTAAAATGCTCTGCAAAAGCGTGTGATATTTTATTGTATTACTGCGACCCAATATGACCTTTCTGCTCGGAAGAAGGACGAATACTTTTCCTAAAAGTCATTACCAATAAATATGTAGGCGTTATTAGAGTTAAATTAAAATTGTATAATTTGTTCTCGAAATTAATAATTAAACAAACAATTCTTTATCTCATATTGATTCAAGTTTATTCATCTTTAATGTTGAATCTGAGAAAGCGAAATGTACAGCTTTGCAGATATGATTTAAATTACGCCATCTAATCTGAATGGGATATTATTAATATTATGAAACATTAAGCTTACAGTCTGAGCAATGTCAAGCTTTATTCCCGCCGGCTCTTTTTCTTCAAACACATACTGCATATTAGTAAATACTGGAATATTATGATAGTATGAAACTCTCACTCAATCACTCACTAGGGTTTTGATTTGGTAATGGCAACATAATACCAGAGACAATATCTTTGTTAGTTTTTTTATGACGAGTGAAAAACAAGCTCACTATTTAGTAAATAGTATTTACCTTAAAACACAAAAATACCGATTGCTTTGCAACAAAATTACTTACAATGAGTAGAGTAAGACCTTGCAGATTAAGTGATAGTGTGGCACTCGCACTCACAATCACCAATGATTTACAGACCCACTCTAACGGTAATGGTGATGCTATTTTTTCCATCATCAAATAGATTTGTTTGTTATTTTTTATAAACCACAAACCTGAATTTCGTAAGCAGAATAAACGAGCTTTAGATCAGATTATTCTTGAGCTGCTGTTCGGATAACCAATTGCTAACGAAATTAATTCTTGCACCATCGGTTTGTTTTGCAAATTTAGTTTGTACATAATGTAATGTATAAATATATATAAAGACAGTTGAGCGAAGCACCTGAAACTGCAGATCAGCTGAATCATTTTTAAGATTCTTCTGGAAAAAGAATATTTAGCATATTTGCTCTCCATTTTCAGTATGCTCCAAAGCTGTGTATAAACTGCTATCTGCTGCGCTGTTAATTTCTTTTTTAATGGGATAATCAGCGAATAACGTCGGACAAAAAATTCCGTATCATCAACATCAGGTCCTCATCCTCACCTGTTTATTTCTTTAAAATATGTTAATCAACATTATTGACATACTTCAATAAATAGAATTTCAACAAGGTGTTTTAAGAAGACTTTTGAGATTAACTGGAGACAGTATATTTTTGTTTTTTTAAATGATTAGTGAAAAAACGGGCTCACTATTTACCTTCAAACACACGAAATACCAATTGCTTTGCAACAAAACTACTTACTATAAGTACAGTAAAGCCTCGCAGATTAAATGATAGTATGGCACTCACAATCACCCATGATTTACAGATCCACTCTTACGGTAATGATGATACTTATTTTTTGCATCCTCAAATTGTTTTATTTGTTTTGTTTTTTTATAAACCACAAACCTGAATTTCTTAAACAGAATAAACGAGCTTTAGATTTCGATTACATTATTCTTGAACTGCTGTTCGGATGACCAATTGCTAGCGAAATTAATTCTTGCATTATTTACAACTTTAATCAACATTATTTATATACTTCAATAAACAGAATTTTAACAGTATGTCTTGGGGAGAATTTACGACTAATTTTTACCTGTCGCTATGAGAGTTGTTTTATTCCAATGTCTAAATCTTAAATAAGAAACTCTCATAACACATTTGTAGATAATATATTTTACACCAAAGAAAGAAAATGCTGCAAAGTACCAGTTCACCAGGTACAATAATAGTTTCAGCAATGCTGTTAATACCGCAAAAATTTTGGTTTACTTCAGATGAGCATGAACAAATACGTAAATATTTAGGCAGGTTGGACTGCTCATCGATAAATAGCTTTCGTCATATAAGATGATTATCAAATGATTGTATACGAAACACTTACGTCGTCTTCAATTTTTTAACTTGCACTTAAATATAACTGTATCACTCTGCTTTTCACTTTAGAAAAGAAAACCTGGACACTGATTTTTAATAACGGGTGGTGGTGGTACATTACATTTCGTATAGCTTTTATTTACCGTTTCATTTAAATGTGTTTGTACATAATGTAAGGTTCAAACCCATAAGTTTACACCATGGGTTATTCAAATTAAATTTCAAACCATACCAATTATAAAACTAAGTTATTTACCGCCTTCGCGAAAAGCTTCTGTATACCGTCATCACCATTGCCAGTCTTTGTTCGAATTTCTTTCGCGGTGTCAATTTCATGTTGTGCTTCATTCAAAATATACGCTTGGTAGCGTTTCCTAACCACGTGAAGTGGAGTCTATGAGTGTTTAAAATCGAGATTTGTTCTTTCGCCTGTATTTTGCAACAAGTTTAAATCTAGTAAATATGATAATGACAATGAATACTTTAGAAAGGTTGTAGGTTTTGTAGAAATCGCGCATGCGTAAATATGGAATTAGCTTTTTCAAAAAAATGCAATTAATGCAACGTACCATTTTAAGGTATCTCTCCACCCGTCAATTTGGCGATTTACCTACTTGAGCATTTTTTAAAAAGCTGGGTAATAGTTGAACATGCAATGAGTTTTGTTCAGATTTTGTGCAATACCTCTGTGTATGATTTTTGCTTGCCATAATATTTTGCTACGTTTTACCCTTTCTTCCAATTTCTCCACATTATTCTCTAAATTGGCCTTTAATTTGATCCTATCGTACGTTTCAGTTCGTCAATCATTTCTTGAAAATTTGATCATGTATGTTGCTCTTAAAAGCGTTATTTAAAATAGTTTAATTGCTCCAGTTTTTACAATTATGAGTTGCATGCGAATGTAAAACGTATTCATGGTAGGTTCTATATTAAAGTTAGAAGTAAAATTACATATTGATGTAATGATTTTTACACGGGATAAAATTATTCTTAATGTAAGGGAGTAATTAATTTATCAAAGATTAGAATCTACTTTTTTCTCCTTCTTCAAAAACGAATATAACACTGAAATAATACCGGAGCATTAATTAATTCATCCGTGTTGCAAATTGAGCTTTGAATACAGAATAGTATTAATTTCAATAGAATAATATAGGATATGCACCTAGACTAGGTGTGACCTAGTAAAAATTTAAATCACTGCCTTTAATTTAGCCAGTGCAAATTGAAAATGGGGAAGGTGAAATTACCCCGTTTTAAATCATGCTATTGAACTTTCAGTTGACGTCCAAACAAGCTAGTTTCTAAAAGCTTTTTGTTGGACCTTATAAAAACTTGCCCTTCTTCTTAATTTTTTTAAATTCTGATTCAGAAATGCTGTATATAAAGAAGTATAATGATCATGTCATATAAAATGGAACTTTATCAGAAAAAATAAAACGTTTTACCTATTTTATGGAGCGCGCCGAGCTTGAAATTGAAGTTTGCTTCAAGTTATTCGTTTTTAGAAAAAGGAAACGGTGGTTGTTATATTTCGTTGAGTAATTTCTCATCAACATGTCCTAAAGCCTACAACATAATTGAAAGAGTAGTAAATTTGTAAATAAATATGATTCGGAAACTAAAAATCCGAAATATTATTCTTATCATCCCACGGAGCAGGTGACAGTAACAGCTAGGTACTCTTGCCGGATCCAAGTTGAAACATATTTTTTGCAGTAACTATTGCAAAATATTATTCACTCGTTTGTAACGATTCAGAGTCAGAAAGGCTTTAAACATTTTGCTTTAAAAATGAGGACTCCAGAATTGAGTATTTATTGTGGTATTCCTTCTACCTGAACTTCGATATCTCACTTTGCCTCCCTTGTCTTTACTTACTCTTACTTAATGGTCAATCGAAGTCCCTTCGAGTTCGTTTAGACGGCAAGGTACGAAATTCTTCTGAGGATTCTGATTCTTTTTAGGATGCACGTTTATGAATTTTAAAGAAAATGACACAGACACAACGATGTAATTGATGTTAAATTCACAAGCAGTTATGACTTATTTATTCTAACTTTTACTTTTCTGGCGCACAAATTATAA